>CAUYUJ010003335.1:1509931-1589931 GCA_963575745.1 Prorocentrum cordatum
TAGTAACCGTAGTTATTAGTGGTGGCAGGAGTAGTGGTAGTAGTCGTAGTAGTAGTAGTAGTAGTAGTAGTAGTAGTAGAAGTAGTAGTAGTAGTAGTAGTAGTAGTAGTCGTAGTAGTAGTAGTAGTAGCAATAGTAGTGGTAGTCGTCGTCGTAGGAGTAGTGGTAATAGCAGTAGCCGTAGGCCTAGTCGAGCTAGTAAGCGTAGTAGTGTTAGTAGTTGTAGCCGTGGGTGATGTAATAATAGCACAAGCAGTAGTAGTAGTAGTAGTAGTAGTAGTCGTAGTAGTAGTAGTAGTAGTAGTAGTAGTAGTAGCAGCAGTAGTAGTAGTAGTAGTAGTAGTAGTCGTAGTCGTAGTCGTAGTCGTAGCCGTAGTCGTAGTAGTAGGAGTAGTCGCAGTAGTAGTAGCAGTGGTAGTAGTAGTAGTAGTAGTAGTAGTAGTAGTAGTAGCAGTAGCAGTGTAGCAGTAGCAATAGCAGTAGCAGTAGTAGTGGTCGTAGTAGCATTAGTAATAAGAAGCGTAACAGCAGGAGTGGTAGTAGTAGTAGTAGTAGTAGTAGTAGTAGTATTAGTGGTGGTAGTAGTAGTAGTAGCCGTAGTAGAAGTAGCCGTCGTAGTAGTAGTAGCAGTAGCAGTAGTAGTAGTAGTAGTAGTAGTAGTAGTAGTAGTAGTAGTAGTGGTCGTAGTAGCAGTAGTAGTAGTAGTAGTAGTAGTAGTAGTAGGAGTAGTAGTGGTGGTAGTCGTCGTAGTAGCAACGGTAGAAGCACAAGTGGTAGCCGTAGTGGTAATCGTCGTAGTCGCAGTACTAATAGTTGCAGTAGTAGTAGTGGCGGCAACCGTAGTAGTAGTTGTAATACTAGTTTTGGTAGTTGTGGTGGTCGTAGTGGTATTACCAGCAGCTTATGCAATAGCAGTCGTAACAGTAGTAGTAGTAGTAGTAGTAGTAGTAGTTGTTGTTGTTGTTGTAGTCAGAGTAGGGGTAGAGGTAGTAAGAACGTAGTAGTAGTAGTAGTAGTGGTAGTAGTAGTAGTAGTAGTAGTCGTAGTCGTACTCGTAGTGGTAGTAGTGGTAGAAGTAGTCGTAGTACTAGTACTACTAGTAGTAGTAGTAGTAGTAGTAGTAGTAGTAGTAGTAGTAGTAGTAGTAGTAGTAGTAGTAGTAGTAGTAGTGTAGTAGTAGTAGTAGTAGTAGTAGTAGTAGTAGTAGTAGTAGTAGTAGTAGTAGTAGTAGTAGTAGTAGTAGTAGTAGTAGTAGTAGTAGTAGTAGTAGTAGTAGTAGTAGTAGTAGTAGCGTAGTAGTAGTAGTAGTAGTAGTAGTAGTAGTAGTAGTAGTAGTAGTAGTAGTAGTAGTAGTAGTAGTAGTAGTAGTAGTAGTAGTCGTAGTCGTAGTCGTAGTCGCCGTAGTAGTAGAATGGGGGTGCGTGCACATTAATGACTTAGCGAGGTTTGGGGTGTCGGTCTCATCGGTCCTCATCGCGTCACTCAGCGGTCATCCTGGCTCGAGGGTCTTCACCGCATGCAGTCTGCGGTCGGTGTCCTTCTGGCCACTCTCACGTTCATTTTCCGCGACGCAGCTGATCGGTCGTGGCGCGGTGAGCCTTCCGCTCCTCTGGCGCCCTGCGACACGAAGATTGAGGTGAGCTGCCCCGAGTCGGCGGTCGCGCCTGGGATCGTCGAGGATATCGTGAGGCGGGTAAAGGCCCAGGACTGCGTGTGCGCCGTTGATTGCCAGTCGTACGAGAGGGACCTCAGGTTGGTCGGAGGTACGGGGCTCGTGCTGCTCGTGGGCCAGCTCTTCGCCTTTGTGTCATCAGCCGTTGCCCTCGCAAGCGACAAGATGGCCCTCGTCGGTCTCCCTCACCCACGCCTCGGGGCCACAGGAAGGCGACTTTCGGTGCAGGAATTATCCAATCGCCTTGAGCCTGGAAGATGCCTGGCCATCAAATACCCCGGGGAAGATCTTTGGCACGAGAGGGTCGCGATGGGCCCTGGGCTTCGTGCTGCCGACGGTCTCGTTGGCAGGTGGTGGGTGCTGACCCCAGACGGGGATTTTTACGATGAGGATATCACAATGGAGGGCGAGGAGGGCGAGAGTTTGATGGTGCTCGACCTGATGGCCAACTGCCCTCCCTCGCTCCGCGGGAAGTTCTACAGGTTCGCGGCCGACGCCTACCCCTCGTCCGACCAGATTCGTCGGGGGGCCAAGGCCGCGGTCGCGCGGATGCGGAGGTCGGGCCAGGGGCTGCCGCCGCTGACTCACTTCGTGAGTGACAGGGGTCGGCCGCCGCCTTCGCCCCGGGACCGCGCCCGCCGCGGGCGGCGGCGAGCCCCCCGCCGCGGCTGGGGGCGCGGGCGCCCCTCCCATCGGCGACGGCGCGGCCGAGGGCGTGGCGGGCGCCGTGGCGCCCAACCTGGCGGCGCTCCCTGAGAGGCCTGCGCTTCGCGACGACTGGGTCTGGATCATCATGGGGAACGCTGAGGGCGCCGACGCGCAGGGCATGGAGGTCACCCTCCATGCCGGCGACGTCGCGGTCACCCGCACCGACGCCCTCGTCCGCCGACACGGCGGCTTCCTGCGGGCTCAGGCCGTCGCCAGCTCCGAGCGCGTGGAGTTCGTGCGCGGGCCCAGGGCCCGCTACTCGGGCCTGGACGTCCCCGCGGGGGCGGCGGCCCTTCGAGGCCAGGGCCCTCCCGTCGCTGGGCCCGACGCCCACGACGACGACGTCCGCGCGCTGCGGGTTGACTATGGCGAGGTCGGCGAGAGGTTCAAGGCTTGGAAGAAAGCCGCCCAGGAGAGCAGGGAGGGGCCCATCAAGGCCATCGAGGTCCAGGGCCCGCCTGGCGCTCTCCACCTCGCTCGTCACGTCGAGCGCTACGGCGGTGACCCGAGGCGATGGTGGCAGGAGTTCGCGCGGAGCAACAACATCGGGAAGAACGACAGGGTCTTCCGCGAGATGACTACGCTCACGGAGAGTTTCGAGTTGTTCGGCGAGTACGACCAGCTCAACCTCGGCGCGTCGGCGGGCATCGACAAGCTCGCGCGCCGCATGCTCGGGGCGATCGACGCGTACTCCTCGGGCGGCGGCGCGCCGCCCTGGCGCATGGCGGCGGTCTACGAGGGCGGGGCCAGCCACGGTGACGCCATCGCCCCCGCCCTTCGCAAGTGGGGCGTCAACGAGCTGAAGGACCAGGCCGAGATGGAGACCTCCCGCGCCCGCCAACTGCGCCCCTCCGAGGGCGACGACGGGGCGGGAGGCCAGGGGGCCGCCGACGGCGGCCGCGGCCGCGGCGGCGGCGGCGGTCGGGGCGGGCGGGGCGGCAGGACAGGCCCCGCAGCCCCGAGCAATGATTGGGCAGGATGACGGACAGTGGACAGGCCCTCCGCGCCGCGGTCCTTTGAAGGTGGGGGATTTTCGGGCGCCTGGTCGCCCCCGTCTTCTTGACCAGTTCCCGCTGGCCGTTCCTCGGCGAGAACGCGCTCCTGGTGCTGGCGGTCGTCGTGCTGCGCGCTACCGTGCTCGGGACCACGTCCGACAGCTGGTGGAAGGGGCGTCGGGTGCACTTAATTGGCTTGCTAAGACTGATGATCACCGCCCGCCTGGGGTTCGAGGTCGCCCAGGCCACGCCAGCATGTCGGTAGGCGGTCGTGAAGCTGCACCCCGGCTTGACGAGAGCCTGGCTTACCTCGAGGCTCTGGCGGAGCTTCAAGTGCGTGATGGAGGTCGCGATGCTCACATGCCGCCAGAAGCGGCCCTTCGGGAGTTGCTCTGTGACAAGGCGTCTGGCTACAGGATGGATGCCTCGTTGACTACACTCGCGCCGTGCCAGCGTGGTCGGGTCTCCCTGCCCGAGAAGCGCACCACCGTGCCGAACGTCTCAGACTTAGTGGGTGACCGTGGCCGGTCCTACCTGGCGGGCGCAGGAGAGCGCATGCTGGATCCGACTGCTACTGACTCTAGTGATGATTCTGCTGAGCGATGCTACATTGACCCCCAGCTCGCCAGCGACCCCACGCTCTACGCCCGCTTCATTCGCGACCTCAAGGCTAGGAACATGCTGGTCTTCGGGCGCTGGGCTCAGGAGCGAACGGGACTCTTTTTTGTACGCAAGAAGAATGGGAAGCTTCGCCTCATACTAGACGCGCGGCGGACCAATCGGAGGTTCTCTCCGCCGCCGCACGTCGACCTCTTGACGGCCGAGGGTTTGGGTCGAATTGAGGTGGAGCCCCCTGACGGACACGACTACTCATCCCTCTACTGCGGCACCGCAGACGTTCAGGACGCTGTCCACAGGATGGGCATCCCTCCATGGCTTTCGAGATGGTTCGGCCTGCCTCAAGTTCGCGCAGGTGATGTGGGCATCGCGCAGACCCTGGACGGCGGCGTGGGCCCCGACGATCTGATCACGCCTATGCCTCGGCGCCTGCCCACGGGCTTCTCGTGGAGCTTGTTCTTGGCGCAGGACATCGACGAGGAGGTCGCCAGCAAAGTTCTGGACCGCGCCGAGCTCCTGCAGGACCGAGGCCGCCCGTTTGTGCTTACGCTGCGCGGCAAGCTCGCCACGAGCACGAGGCACAACATCTACGTGGACAACATCGGCGTCTTCGGCTCCGACGGGGGGATCGTCGCCTCTAAGCTCGAGGACGTCTGCGCGGCCTTCGAGGCGAGGGGCCTCGCCGTGCATGAGGTGTCCACCTCCGACTCGGAGGTGGAGGCACTGGGCGTTATATTGGACGGGCGGCGGCGACGCACCAGGCTGACGTCTAAGCGGTTTTGGCGAGTGCGGGGCGCCCTTCTTGCTCTCGCTGCTCGTCGTCGCGTCGCGGGCCGCCAGGTGGAGGCCGTGATAGGCCACGCCGCCTTCTGCGGTCTGGTTCGGGGCGAGACGCTCACGGTCTTCTCCACCGTGTACCCGTTCATCAGGAGGCGCTACGACGAGCCCGTCATGCCCTGGGCATCCGTGCAGGACGAGCTGCGCGTGTTCGCTGGCCTCATGATTATGCTGGTCCCCCGTTGGGAGTCCGACTGGAACCCGCTCGTGGTGGCCACGGACGCCTCGGAGTGGGGGTACGGCATCTGCTCGCGCTGGTTCGACCCCGTGGACGCAGCCGCGGTGGGCCGCTGCAGGGAGCGGGACCGCTACCTCTCCGAGGACCACGTGGCCGCTAGGGCGGCCGCACTGGGCGGGGAGGCCGCCTCGCCCTCGCCCGAGAGCATCGGCGTCGAGGGATGCTTGGGCCGCGACGACCAATTCCCTGACCCTGGCTTCTCGGAGGTGCCCACCTTCATGACCGAGCAGGCTGCCTGGACCACCGCTGGCGGGTGGAAGTTCAATCAGGTTGAGGATATCACGGTGCTCGAGGCGCGCGCTCTCCTTCGTGGGCTGGAGCGAGTGAGCCGCACACGTTTCGGACGCAACATCCGACAAGTGCTTTTTGCTGACAACCTCGGCCTGGTGCTTCCAGTCGGCAGGTGGCGTTGCCGTAACGTCAAGATTTTGGCTATCCTGAGGAGGATGGCCGCCTGGTGCCTCAGCCGCAACATTCACTTGTCCGTTCGGTGGATCCCGTCGGAAAAGAACCCCGCCGACGGCCCTTCTCGTCTCTTCCAGCCTTCCGCTCGGCCTGCTGCTTGTAAGGAGGACGATGTTGCCCGACCCCCTCGCTTAAAGCACGCCCCCCTTGGTTTACACAAGACCCTTGGAAGTGCGGGAGAGCCTGGGGACCAGCCCAAACCCGAAGAAATGTTTACGTCTCGGCGCCTGTACAGCCCCGTTCCGTTAGGTGATGGCTCCCGTCTTGAGCATGTCCCCCAAGTGAAAAAAAAAAGGAAACCGGGACCAGTTGCGCCTCGCCGAGCCTCCGTAGGCGATTTGGCTCAAGCCACTTCGTATGCTTCCGATCCCCTCTACATTGCTGTCCCGCACTCGTACCCTCCGAGCTACCCGCTCCGCGTCGCCACCGGCGGACCGTGCCACTCGCAAACGCCGCGTGAGCAGCAGCGCGGCCCGCTCCGCATCACGGCCTCGCACTTCCCGCACCCCTACGTCGACGTATCGGCGAGGATTGGAGGCGCTGAAGGACCGTGCGAGCCTGACGGACCTCTCGGACAGCGAGGTGGTCGCGCTGCTCAAGGAGCTTCGGAGTGTACTCGGCTCCGACCCGAAGTTTGCGAACGTCTCGAGCTCGGAGTCAGAGACAGAGGCGCCCGTCAGGTCGCCCGCCAGGCGTCGTCGGACTTTCCCTCGGACGCAGCGGAGCGCCTTGGCGAAGTTGCCGGAGTCGCCCGCCATCCCCGAGCTGTCGCATCTGACGATCGGGGAGCACGCGGCGGTGAGGTCGCGCACGGAGACTCAGTACGCTCAGGAGATTCATCAGTTCAGTCGCTGTGCGGGCGTAGCCAGAGTGATCGACGGCCCGCTGGACGACCTCGACGATCTGCCGGTAAAGTTCATGGGCCGCCAGATCCGTCGGGGCGTCTCGGCCGCCAAGGGCATGAAGCTGCTGGCGGGCGTCGTGCACGCGCAGCCGAAGGAGGGCAAGGGCGGGCCATGCACCCTGCTTCGGAGTTGGCGGGCCCTGAAAGGCTGGCAGAACCTCTGTCCGTCGACCTCGCGGCTTCCCGAGGCATGGCCGATCTGGTGCGCGGTGGTCAACGGCCTCTGCGCGCTTCGGCGATTCGACGCGGGCCTGTTCCCGTGCCTGATGTGGAGCACCTGCGCCCGCCCGAGCCAGCTGATGGCCTTGCGGCCCGAGTACTTCTTCTCCCCCAGCCGCGTGGCCACCTACTGGACCGTCCAGCTGAACCCAGAGTGCGAGGGTGTCCCATCGAAGGCCAAGGAGTTCGACGTGACGATCGAGCTGGACCACAGCTGGTGGGAAAGCCTCGCGCCCCTGCTGGGAGCGCTGCAGTCGCGGCCCAAGGGCGAGAGCGTCTGGGATTTCACCTACCCCCAGCTCGCCGCGACGGCGCAGAAGGTGTCTCGGGACCTGGGGTTCAACCTGGTGGTCTACCAGGCCCGCCACAGCGGGGCCAGCTCGGACATGTCCTCACGCAAGCGCTCCTTGGCCGAGGTCAGGAAGCGCGGGGGCTGGAAGTCAGACAAATCGGTGGTTCGCTACGAGAAAGGCGCTCGGCTCAGCTCGACTTGGATGGCCCACCCGCCTTGGCTTCGCACCCACGCCGTGCGCTGCGAGGAGAAATTCGTGGAGATCTTCGTGCGCGGCCTGGTGCTGCCAAAGCCCGCTTCTCACTCGCCGTGAATGAGAGGAGGCTCTTTGTGTTGGTCATCGGTAGTTGCTTCATGCAGCCGAGCGAGGTGGTTAAGGCAGGTTTTTTAGTGAGATACATGCCAGATCAAAATTTGGATGATGTCGTGTCTTTTCGGCTGAGGTGTGACCTCCGTGCTGGCAAGTTTGGGGCCATCGTTGTTTCTCTCACCTCTGAGCTGCTGACGACAGGGATGGATCGGCTCATATCTGACGCCCACACATGGGAAATCCCTGCAGTTATTAGTTGCTTCTCTTCGGTGAGTGATGCAGTTTCCTGTCGCTTTCCTGCTCTAGACCTCGATTGCCTCGTTTCACACATGTGTCGGTACAAGGGTTGTGCTCGCTTCGGTGTTTCTACTTTCATCATGCATGTGATGTCTGACGACACCAGCCGCCTTGGCCTAAGGTGCCCAGGCGCTCGGGCCCGAGATGGCCACAAGAAACACGTCGCCGTGCCTCGCGCCTCTGAGCTGGTCCCCAAACGTTTCCAGTCGCTTCACTGTTTTATCGGCCCTTCGGGCCCGTTACCTTACGGTGTGAGAACAGCTTCTGGTTTGGGAATCTGAGTCGGGTGTGACTTTGACGAGGCGGGGCGAAGCCCTCGCCTCCTTTTGTCTCGGACCCCGAGTCGCTTTGACCAGCGAGTATAGTAGAGAGAGTCGCTCCCCGCTAAGAAACAAGGGTAAGTCATGGGGGCGCGTGCGCATTAATGACTTAGCGAGGTTCGGGGTGTCGGTCTCACCGGTCCTCATCGCGTCACTCAGCGGTCATCCTGGCCCCCCTCCTTTCTAGAGGCACTTTGGGCTCACCCAACCCTTTCCCTCCAGGGTGTGGCTTTGACGATGCGGGGCGAAGCCCCCGCCTCCTTTTGTCTCGCATCCGAGTCGCTTTGACCAGCGAGTATAGTAGAGAGAATCGTTCCCCGCTAAGAAACAAGGGTAAGTCAGTATTATGAGTAGTAGCAGTCGTAGTAGTAGTATGGGTAATGGTAGCATCACTAGTAGTAACATCACTAGTAGTAGCAGTACTATGCGTAGTCGTAGTAGTCGTAGCCGTAGTAGTCGTAGCCGTAGTAGTCGTAGTATTGGTAGTAGTAGTGTTAGTATTAGTAGTATTAGTACTAGTACTAGTACTAATACTAGTAGTAGTAGTAGTAGTAGTAGTAGTCGTAGTAGTAGTAGTAGTAGTAGTAGTAGTGGTAGTGGTAGTAGTAGTGGTAGTTGTGGTCGTAGTATTGGTAGTAGTAATTTTAGTATTGGCAGTAGCAGTAGCAGTAGTAGTAGTAGTAGTAGTAGTAGTAGTAGTAGTAGTAGTAGTCGTAGTCGTAGTCGTAGTCGTAGTCGTAGTAGTAGTAGTAGTAGCAGTAGTAGTAGTAGTAGTAGCAGTAGTAGTAGTAGTAGTAGTAGGTAGCGGTAGCAACCCAGGTCTAGTCGTAGTCTTAGAAGGGGGATGTGGAGGAGGTAGAGAAGGAATTGTAGTAGCCGTAGTAATCGACATCGCTTCAGTAGTAGCAGCGGTACTACTGGTGGTCTTACACGCCGTGTCGGAATTGTTACGACCTGTAGTCGTGATAGGAGTACGAGTAGTAACCGTAGTAGCGGTTGCAATGGTAGTCGCAGAAGCGGTCAGGGTTATATTTGTCGTAGTCGTCTTAGTAGTATTAAAGGTGGTACTAGTGATAGTCGTCGTCGTATTGGTTCTTGTCGTCGTTGTCGTAGCCTTGTTCGAGGTACTGGTGGCACTAGTAGCCGTAGTTGCCGTAGTGGTAGTAGTAGTAGTCGTCGCCGTCGTCGTAGTAGTAGTAGTAGCAGTAGTCGTAGTAGTAGTGATAGTAGTAGCAGAAGTGGTCGCATTAGTATTAGCAGTCGTAGTAGTAGTAGTAGTAGTAGCAGTAGTAGTAGTAGTAGTATTAGTAGTAGGAGTAGTAGTAGTAGTAGTCGTCGCCGTAGTAATTGTAATAGTCGTAGCAGGGGTGGTGGTAGAACTAGTATGAGAGGTGGTGGTAGCAGTCGTGAAAATAAGACTGGTGGTACTAGTACGGGTAGTAGTAGTAGTAGTAGTCGTCGTCGCACTTGTCGTAGTAGTCGTAGTAGTCGTAGTAATAGTAGTAGTAGTTGAAGTAGTAGTAGTAGTAGTAGTAGTAGTAGTAGTATAAGTAGTAGTATAAGTAGTAGTAGTAGTAGTAGTAGTAGTAGCAGTAGTAGTAGTAGTAGTAGTAGCAGTAGTACTCGTAGTAGTAGTAGTAGTCGTCGTAATAGTAGTAGTAGTGGTGGTACTAGTAGTAGTCGTATTTCTAGTAGTTGTAGGGGTGGTAGTATTAGTAGCAGTGGTAGTAGTAGTAGTCGTCGAAGTAGCAGTAGTAGCCGTAGTAGTAGTAGTAGTAGTAGTAGTAGTAGTAGTAGTAGTAGTAGTAGTAGTAGTCGTAGTAGTAGTAGTAGTAGTAGTAGTAGTAGTAGTAGTAGTAGTAGTAGTGGTAGTAGTAGTAGTAGTAGTAGTAGTAGTAGTAGTAGTAGTAGTAATGGCGAGGTGTCTGGCGTCGTTTTTCTCACACGTATTTTGAACACGGTTTCTCGGATGACACGTGTCACCCTTGGTGTCGTTTCGTATTGTATGGTTCCATGTTGATTCTTATAATTCAAGTGAGCACGTCGTTTTTCTCACACGGTGTTCGGGGTGACGCGTGTCAACTGTGTGTCGTTTCGCGCTGTCTGGTCCCATGTTGGCTCCTAGCATTCACGTGAAGACACATAGATTGTTTCACGCGGCTTTCGGGGTGACGCGTGCCACCCCTGTGTCGTTTCACAATTTATGGCCGCATGTTGGTTCCTAGAACACAAGTGGAACATTTGGTTTGTCTTTCTCACATGGCCTTCAGGGTGGCACGTGTCACACTTGTGTCGTTTTACATTGCATGGCTCATGCTAGTTCCCAGCACAGAAATGAAACATTTGTTTTCACACGGTTTTCAGGGTGATGCGTGTCACCCCGGTGCCGTTTCACACTGTATGGCCCCATGTTGGCCCCCGGAGCACAAGCGAAACAACGTGGTGTGCCTCAACCGGTTTTCGGGGTGACGCGTGTCACCGCTGCGTGCCGTTTCGCGTTGTTTGGTTCCGCACTTGCGCCCAGAATGCAAGTAAAACGGTTGTTTTTTCTCACGCAGTGTTCGGGGTGACGCGTGTCATCTTTGAACCGTTTCGCACTGTGCAGCTCCATGTTGGCCCCCAGAGCCCGGGTGAAAACATTATTTGTCCCGCGCGGTTTCCGGGGTGACGCGTGTCACCCTTGTGTCGTTTCATGCTATGCGGCTCCATGTTGGTTCCCAGTGAAATATTGGTTGCTAGGGTCGGAATAACGGAATTATTGTTTGGCACAAGTCCGCCTGCGCTGGGAACGACCCCGCTGCTGGCCGCGGGGGCGCCCTCGCTCGGTTGGTCGGCCGTGCGGTGGCCGACCCGCGTCCGCCTCCCGCTTGCGTTGTGCGGTGCTGTGTCGTGCCGTGTTTTTTCCTCCTGGTACTGGGGCGGGGTTTAAATGCCGTGCCGTGTCTCGCTTCTCGGTCCATAGTGGCCTGTGCCGTGTCTCATGTTTCGGTCCGCAGTGGCCACGCGCGTTGGGCCCATAGTGGCCTGCTGCGCCCACTGGCCCAATGGGGCCATATTTTCTGGTCCATAGCGACTTCTGGTCCATGGTGACCACGTGTCGTGGTGGGCTTCTCCCCCTGGTCCATAGCGGCCAGTTGCTTCTGGGTCCGCTGCGACCATGTGCCCACAGGTGTCCCAATTGCTGCGTGGCTCAAGGAGGCTCGTTGCGTTGTCTTTGCGTGCCCGCTGGGGTCGTGAAGGGTCTATCTGGGCCGCTGGCTCGCCCCTACTGTGGCCCCGTGCGGTCCATAGTGGCTCGGGGCAGCGTCCTTAGTGACGGAGAGAGGTTCGCGCGCCCCCGCCCCCCTGTGTCCACCGTGCCTTCTGGTGTGCCCGTTCTTCATCGCGACGCGCCGGCGCGTAGGCGCGCGGGTCTCAGCTGACGGGCAGCTAGCGCCGTCGCGCGGGGTTCTTGCGCGCGCCCCGCGGCGCCGGGCTCGCGATGGCGATGCTTGCCCTCTTGCAGTCTGGCCCTGTTGCGGGCGCGAAGTGGATTGACATCCAGATTAAGGGCGCGGTCGATTGCCCGGCAGCCAAGATGGGCTGACGTCGCCAGTAGATTTGGAGAAGATTGAATTCAAAGACATGCAGGAAGCCGACGGCATGCCTGCGCCATCAAAAAAACGCTCTGCGGCGCGCACTGGATCGCGCGACGGCGGCGGGGGCCAAGGCGAGTTCGCTCGGGGCCGCGGGGCCCGCGCATGCCTCAGCGCGACGTCGCGGCCGCGACGCGGCAGGATTCTGGGCCTGCGCCGAAGGGGGGGCGCGTCGACATCGGTGCGGGCCTGTCCAAGATTAACCCTGGGAGGCCATCCGCAATCGTCGGGGCCGAGGCAGCTGCGCGCCTCAGTCCCGGCGCGCTGGCGCGCGCCCGCAGTTCGCTCGGGTCGGCAAAGACCGATGCACTGGACACCGAGGCGCAGCGCGCTGAAGCCGAGGGCATCGAGCACCCGTTTTCTTATGCGGAGCTCGCGAAGTTTCAGCCTCTATGCGCGCGCGGCGCGGGCGGCTCTTCCGACGACGACGACTGGCCCGCGTCGAAAGCGGCAGCCGCGCTGGCTAATGCGGTCGGCCAGGGCACCGCGGCGGAGAGCCAGCCGCTGCTGACGCGGGCGTCGGCGCCAGGCGCGCGGCGCGCGGCGCTTGGCGGCGGCGGTCGCAGATCAGATATCGCATGCATGCGCCATGGCCCACGAACGCGTCGTTCTCCAGCGAGCCCAGACCAGCCCCGACTGCCGGTCGCCCGCGGGCGCGCGCCCGTCCAGGTTGCGGCGGGTGCCCTTCTGCTGAGCCCAGAGGCCCAGGCCGCCTTGGCGCGCGACCGCCTTGCGCGGGGGGCGCGGGCCGAGCGCGCCGCCGCATGCGCGGCTGACTCCAATCAGAAGCGTAAGCTTCACATTATTATTTTCATTATCCCAGTGCGACCCTACCTAGGAGTTGGGACCCCTAGGACAGCAGCATTAGTAGCAACAGAAACGCTAAGCTAAAGCTAAGCTAAAGCTAAGTTAAAGCTAAGCCACAGCTAAGCTAACGTTAAAGCTAAGCTAAAGCTAAGCTAAAGCTAAGCTGCAGCTAAGCTACAGCTAAGCTAAAGCTAAGCTAAAGCTAAGCTACAGCTAAGCTCAATCAAAGCTAAAGCTAAGCTACAGCTAAGCTAAACGCTAAGCGAAAAGCTAAGCGAAACGCTAAGCTAAAGCTAAGCTACAGCTAATCTAAAGCTAAGCTAAATCTCAGCTAAAGCTAAAGCTAAAGCTAGAGCTCCCAGGGGGCCGGGGGGAACCGCGGGGCGGGGACTGGGGGGGCCGCCCAGGGCGATTTCCATTGCCCGGCCCCTTTAAGCTAAGCGAGTAAGAACACTTCTAGGCAGAGCCTAGGTAGGGAATAAAAAGGTCGCGGGCGGAAAGAAAATCACGATGTCCGTCTGGCCCCCCGCCAGAGGAGCGGAAATGCGCGCGCAGTGGCGCGCGCGGCCACGCGCGGCCCGCTGCTGGTAACATCGCGAATTCGCGGGCGTCGCGGCGACGACGACGGCGACGGCGGCGGCGGCGTCGGCGCCGACGGCGACGACGACGGCGGCAACGGCGACGACGGCAGCGACGACGCACGTCGCGGCGACGGCGGCGACAGGGCCCGGGCCCACGGGCGAATTTGCGCCCCGCTCCCGTTCTTGGAGCCCCGCGCCAGATTTTAGGGGGGGGGGGGGGCGACCTTTCTGCGCGCGGTTTTGCCCCAGCCGTCTCTCTGCTCTACTGGTGCTCTCTGCTTGCTTTAGTGAAGCGCCATTGTCCCGGAATGCATTGTGCGGCGCGCTTCTGCTGAGCCCGATCTCTCGCTCTAGTAAAGCCGCTTCATCCCTTTAGTAAAGCTGTTTTTTTTTTTCGCTTGAGTAAAACCGTTTCTTCTCTGTAGTAATGGCCGCGGTCTGCCTTGGCAAAGCCCCGCAGGTGCAGGGCCAGGGCCCGGTCAGGGGGCGGGGGCCTCTGTCTCCCCTGCCAGCTCGCCCCGCGATGCATGTGCTGCAGTAGCGAGGGTCGCGCTGCATCGGGCCGCGGCGATCATGGGACATGGTTGCAGCGAATTATAGGGAGATTCAGGGCGCGAGCGCAGGGCGTGGCACTGCAGTTCGGACGCGCCGCCGCGGCTGTCGCGCAACAGAGCAACAGACCTTCACTACAAGGCTTGTTTCCGTTAGCAAAGAGCGCCCTCAAAGTAATGGTGCTCTTTTTCCGTTTCCAATTCAAGGCCGCAGCTTCGCGCCGTGTTTCAATGCGATACTCGCGGGCGCGTCGGCGCGCGGGCGAACGCAGCTGCGCCGTCGCTCGACAGCGGGCTCCTCCGCGCAGCAGAAGCAGAATACGATCGGGCCCTGAAGGGCGCGTCGTCGAATCTCCCTTCGCGCGCCGCGCCGCCGCTGCCGCGCAGGTTGCTGCGCCAGTCGGCAAGGGCGCAACAGGTGGCGCCCGGCGGCGCGGGGCAGAGCGCGGGCGCCGCAAGCGCCGCGGGCGCCGCTGGCACCTCCTGGAAGAGCGACCGCGAGCCGAGAGCCGACGGGTGACATTCCCGTTTTTCTTATTGCGGCGAGTGCAATCACAGGCGCCCCTGGGTTTCGCGGGCGGCGCATCCACCTCGGCAGAAGCCGTGCGCCCGACCCAGCTGGAGGCGCGTGCGGCGCGCGGCGATGTCTGGGGTGCGCGCCAATGGGGATGTGGATCTCGCGCCACGTCGGCGCGTGAATAACGACGAATGGGCGCCGACCGCGGCCGCCGCCCCGCGGGGCCCGCAGGCGCGCGCGCGCCGGCGGCCGGGCGCCGCGATAGTGCCGCCGCGTCCAGGGCGCCAGTCTACCATCGCGGCCCGGTGGCGACGCGAGGGCAGCCCGCCCGCTGAGCCAGGAGGCGCGCGAACGCCCGGGACAGGCCCGCGCGCGCGCGCTCGCGAAGCGCAGGAAGCGACGGGACTCGGCGTCGATGCCGCGTGGAATTATCAGGCGCGGCGCCTAGAGTCGCGCGCGACGCTCGCGGGCTCGCGCGCCCGGCAGAACGGGGCTTCTAGTTGCAATCAACCCGGTCGCGCGTTGGCCATGGCCGGCTGCAGCCGCCTGCCGTCGTCTTCGTCTGCTCAGGAAGCGCCTGAGCTTGCCTCTCTTGAAGGGGCCCTCTCCCGTTCCCATGCCTTCGAGTGCGCAGAGGCTTTTGAAAAGACCGCGGGGGGTGCCCAGCGACGTTTTGGCGGCGATCGATTGGATTGCCGCGCGCCTGGCGCGGCGGGCGCGCCGCGGGCGGCGCGCGACTCGCGAGCGCATTCGGACCAGAGACGCCGGGCCCCGCGCCTCTGGAACGACGGCGGCCTGGACGCCAATGCGCGCGCCGTCGCCGGGTCGATCAACGGCCCTCGTCTCGTCGCATTACTGGGCGAAGTTGGCGGCGAGGACGCGGCCTGCGTGAAAGTGCCCCCGCGCGGCGCGCCCTTCGCGAGGCCGCTCCCGCGCGCGGGGAACGGGCGACCTGAGTCCCCCCCTGAACCGCTCAGCCTGTCGGAATTGACCGCGGGCGCCCAGCGATTCGGCCGAGGTTCTCGCCATAATTGCTGCCGGAGCGGAGCTTGGCCGAATGTGCCATTCTCACAAGGCAGCCCGGTCGAGCTCGACGGTTTCGCTTGAACGCCGCGGTTCGGCGCCGGGCAAATGCGAGAGGGCAGGCCCGAAAAGCGGCGTCTTGTAGACGATATGTCGCGCTCTTCAATCAACTTGGCGTCTCAGCCGAAGGGGCGCCTCGGCCGCGAAGCCATCGACGCTCTGTTCGGCGCGCGCAAAGCTGATGTGGCTCGCGTGGGCGAAGCGCCCGGGCTCTGGGAGGCAGACGCAGATGCCGCGTTCCGGCGAGCCCCGCTGATGCCGGAACATCGCGCCTTCGCATGGATTGTTTTCCTCGCGGGCACATGCGTCTACGCGGCCCAGCACTTCGCCGCCCCATTCGGAGCGACGCCCTCCGTTCGCAGTTTGGGGCGCATCGGCGCGATGCTGACCGCGCTCGGCCGAAGGCGCACTCTCGTTCCCGCCCTGCGATGTGCGGGCGATTTCCCATGCCCTGAACTCCGGGAAGGGCCGCGCGACGCAATGCGACAGCGCGCCGACTTTGTAAGGATTGTTCTCGGTCCGTGCGCCGTGGTCGACGGTGATCTGCAGTTCGGCAATCCGCCTGGTGCCTTGGGTCTGTCTGTGACGATTGACGAGAAAGGCTTTGCGCGTGCGCCGCTGCTGGACAAGCGCGCCCGGTGGCGCGCCGAGGTCTCCGCCGCCCTTCAGGCGGGCGCGCTCGAGCGCGGGTGCGCGCCCGAGTTGGCAGGCCGCTTCTGTTGGGCCGCCCCCAACACCTTCGGGCGTTTTGGGCGGGCGCTGCCCCCGCCGTCATTCGAGATCGCGATGGCGCGCCATCCGAGTGCCGCGGCGCACCTGCGAGTCTGTGCGCAATGGTGTCGCGAAGCGATTTCCGACAATTTCTCCACGACGCGAGGTTTGCAGGCGCCAAACACCACGTCGGTGCAACTGCTCTGCGACGCGCGGGGCCATCTGGCCAGGGCGGCCGCGGTTCTTTCAATTGACGGGCGCATAGTCGTCGCCGACGTCGCCCCGGGCCCCGCCCGAGCCTTGACTTCGGCTCCTCAAGGAAAGGCGCGACAATCAAATCGGGGGTCTGGAGGCGCTCAGCATTGCGCTGGGCCCGGCCACCATCGAGCTGCCCCTGTCGGGCCGATGCGTGATGTTCAGACAATGCAGGCAGCGAGTGGGCCGTCCGGTCCGGCGCGGCGCAGCAGTTCGACCACGCTTGCCTGGTTCGTCCAATTTGGCGCATGGCGCGGCGTGCAAATTGCAATCTGCACGTTCATCGAGTGGCGTCGACGTACAATATCGCCGACTTGCTCTCGCACGAGTCATGCTCCCTGCTGCGTCGCAGGGGGGCGGGGTGGCTTCCTCGGGCGGTTGACGACGCGCGGTTCGACCCGAGCGGGTTGCTTCCTCGCCGCCTGGCATGGCCGGCTAGGGTTCTGGGCGCGCGCGCAATATACTGCGTCTCCCCCCGTCGGTCACAGCGCGTCGTTCCATGTTGGCTCCCAGAATGCAAGTGATTTGTTTTCCGCGCGGTCTTCGGGGTGACGCGCGTCGGCCCTGTGTCGTTTTACTTTGCATGGCTCCATGATGGCCCCCAACGCACAGGAGAGGCAGGTGGTTATTCTCACGCGGTTTTCGGGGATGGCACATGTCACCCCTGTGCCGCGCCACACTGTATGATTCCATGTTGGCTCCCAAAATACAAGACGCGAGTCACATTGTTTTTTTCACGCGTGTTTCGGGGTTGCGCGCGTCACCCTTGTGTCGTTCCACGTTGCACGGTCCATGCTGACGCGCAGAATACAAGGGGCGCAATTGGTCCGTCTCGCGCGGTTACCTGGGTGACGCGCGTCACCCTTGAATCGTTTCGCGCTGC
Organism: Prorocentrum cordatum; assembly: GCA_963575745.1. Taxonomy (NCBI): domain Eukaryota; class Dinophyceae; order Prorocentrales; family Prorocentraceae; genus Prorocentrum; species Prorocentrum cordatum. Next base: position 1,526,830 of record CAUYUJ010003335.1, read on the forward strand.
ATGGCTCCACGTTGACCCCCGCGACACAATTCAACCAGCTGTTTTTTTTGTTTTTTTTCTTCGCGCGGCTTTCAGAGTGACGCGTGCCATCGTCGTGTCGTTTCACAATGCGCAGCTTCATGTTGGTTTTTACAGAAAACAAATGATTTGTTGTCCGCGCGGTTTTCGGGATGGCACGTGCCACCTTTGCGTTGTTTCGCACTAGATGGCCCAATGCTGGCTCCAATGGTACTCGTGACACAATTTGTTTTTTTCTTACACGGTTTTCTGGGTGATGCGTGCCACCCCTGTGTCGTTTCACGATGTATGTTTCCATGCTGGCCCCCAGGATTCAGGTGACAAAATTTGTTGTTTCCCACGGTTTTCGGGGTGACGCGTGTCACCCTTGTGTCGTTTCACATTGCTTTGGTCCGCGATCGCTCTCAGAATACAAGTGCAACATTTTTTGTATTATTATTGTTTTTGGACAAGGTTTTCACGGTGACAGCTGTCAACGTTATATCGTTGCACACTAGCTGGGCCCATGTTTACCCCCAGGATCTATGTGAAACGTGTGTTGTTTTCTCACGCGGTTTTCGGGGTGACGCGTGTCATCCCTGTGTCGTTTCACAGCGCGTGGCACCAGACTGCGTCCCAGAATTCGGATGAACCAATATACTTGTTTCACATGGTTTTCGGGGTGACAAGTGTCACCCGCGTGTTGCTTCACAGCTTATGGCTCCGTGCAGGCTCCCAGAACACAAACGAAACAGGGCGTGCGTTTGGTTTTTCACACGGTTTTCGGGGTAACGCGCGCCACCCTCGGGACGCTTCGCGTTGTAAGGCTCCATGCTGGTCCCAGAACGCACGTGAAAAAATTGGTAATGTTGGCGCGATGTTCTGGGTGACGCGTGTCACCCATGTGTTGTTTCACAGCATATAGCCGCATGTGGGCCCCCAGAGTATAAGTTCGGTTCGTTTTTCCTACACGTTTTTCGGGGTGACGCGTGTCACCCGCTTTGTCGTGTAGCACTGTTTGGTTCCATGTTGGTTCTCGTAATATCGTTTAAGCAAATGTTTTTGTTTTGTCACACCTTGTTTAGGGTGACGCGTGTCACCTTTGTGCCGTTTCAAAACGTATGGTTTCACGCTGACCCGCGGAATACAATTCACACACTTTGTCTTCTTCACGATTTTCGGAGAGGCGCGTGTCTTCCCTGCGTGGTTTCCAAATTCATGGCCCCATGTTGTTTCCCTTCGTGGTTTCCAAATGCATGGCCCCATGTTGCTTCCCATCGTACAGGTGACACAGTTTGTTTTCCTCCCACAGTTTTCGGGGTGACACGTGTCACCCCTGTGTCGTTTCACACCGTAGGGCTCCATGTTGGCCCACCTTGGATATTATCACACGGTTTTCGGGCTGACACGTTTCACCCAGGTATCGTTTCACACTGTGTGGTTCCATGTTGGCTCCCGGAATATGAATAAAAACAAGTGTTTTCTCACACGGTTTTCGCGGTTGTATTTTTCGCGTCGTTCACAGAACATGTTGGCTCCCAGAACACAATGGCAAACACGTTGTTTTTCTCACACGGTTTTCGGGGTGACACGTGTCACCCTTGGTGTGGTTTCACGCTGTGTGGCTCCGTGTTGGCTCCCAGAGTACAAGTAAAACGCATGGTTCTTTTGTCGACGCGGCTTCCGGGGTGACACGTGTCACGTCTGTGTCGTTTCACACTGTATGGCCCCATGTTGGTTCCAATCGTACAAGTGAAACAATTTGTTTTCCTCACGCGATTCTGGGGGTGACACGTGCCACCCCTGTTTCGTTCCACACTGCACGGTTTCATGTTGGCACCCAACATACAATGAGACACACTTGGTTGTTCTCACACGGTTTTCGGGGTGACGCGTGTCACCCCTATGTCGTTTCACAGAGCATGGTTCCATGTTGGCTACCATAATACAAGTGGTTTTCCATACAGTTTTCGGGGCAGCACGTGTCGCCTTTGTGTCGTTTCACGCTGTCGGGGCCCGTGTGGGCTCCCAGGATACAAGTGAAGCCGTGTGTTTTCCACACGGTTTTCAGGGTGACGCGTGCCACTTATGTGTCGTTTCATATTGCATGGTTCCACGCTGGCTCCCAGACACAAGTGAAACATGTAATTGCTCTCACACGGTTTCCGGGGTGAGACGTGTCACCCCTGTGTCGTTTCACATTGATTTTGCACTGTACGGTTCCATGTTGGCTTCAAGATTACAAGTGACGCATTTGCTTGTTCTCACACGTTTTTAGTGGTGACGCGTGTCACCCTTGTGTCGTTTCACATTGCATGGTTCCATGTTGGCCCCAGAGTACAAGTGATACACTTGGGTTTTCGCATCCGGCTTTCGGGGTGACACGTGTCACCCCTGTGTCGTTTCACACTGTATGGGACAATGTTGGCTCTCAGAATACAAGTGAGACCATTTGTCATCCTCACGGGGTTTTCGGAGTGACACATGCCACCCTTGTCTCGCTTCACATTGTACGGCTCCATGCTGGCTCCCAGAATGCAGTGAGAAACATTTGGTTTTTCTCACACGGTTTTCAGGGTGAAGCGTGTCACTTTTGTGTCGTTTCAATGTGTATGGTAACATGTTGGCACCCAGAATGCAAGTGAATCAATGGGTTTTTCTGACGCGGTTTCCAGGGTGACACGTGTCACCTTTGTGTCGTCTCACATTAGATGGCCCCATGGTGGTTCCCAGAATACAAGTGAAGCAATTGGTTGTTTTCACGCGGTTTTCGGGTGACGCGTGTCACCCCTGTGTCGTTTCACGTTGTACGGCTCAATGTTGGCTCCCAGATTACAAGTGACGAAATGTTTGTTCTCGCGGGGTTTGCGGGGTGACGCGTCTCACCCCTTGTGTCGTTTTCACACTGGTTCCACGTTGGCTCCCAGAATACAAGTGAAACAACTTGCGGTTTTTGGGGTGACATGTGTCACCCTTAGGCCTTTCTACATTGTATGGCTTCACGTTGATTCCCAGAATGCAAGTTCAATAACTGTTTTTTTCCTCACGTGGATGTCGGAGTTCCACGTGTCATCCCTGTGTCGGACTACGCTGCGTGGCCCCATCTTGGCCCCCTGCATACGAGTACATTTGGTTGTTCTCACGCGGTGTTCGGGGAAACGCGTGTCACCTTTGTGTCGTTTCACACTGCATGATTTCATGCTGGCCCCCCGTGAAACATTTCGTTGTCCCCACACAACTTTTTGGTGGGAGACACGTGCCACCTTTGTGCCGTTCCACATTGTCTTGGTTCCATGTGGGCCCCCAGAAGACATGTGAAAGAATTGGTTGTGCTCAGTGTGTGTTCGGGGAGACACGTACCACCCTTGTGCTGTTTCCCATTGTATGGTTCCATGTTAGTTCTCGCAATACAAATTCAACATGATGGTTGGGATGACGCGTACCACCCGGGTGCCGTTTCAATATGTATGGTTCCATGTTGGCTCCCAGAATGCAAGAGAACGCATTCAGCTTTTTTCATACTGTTTTCGGGATGGCACGTGTCGCTTTTGTATCGTTTCACATTGTGTGGCTCCATGTTGGCTCCCAAATTTCAAGTGAACCAAATGTTTTTTATTGTGCGGCTTTCGGGGTGACCCCTGTGTCGTTTCACATTGTACGGCTCCATGTTGGCCCCCAGAATACAAGTGACGGTTTTCGGGGTGCCACGTGTCACCCTCGTGACGTTTCACATTGTATGGTTCCATGGTGGTTCCCAGCATACGGGTGAAACAATTGCTTGATCTCACGCGGTTTTCGAGGTGACACGTGTCACTTGTGTGTCGTGTCACAGTAGTATTACGCTGTATGGCTCCATGCTGGCCCCCAGAATACAAGTGGAACAACATGTTTTTTCTCACGTGGGTTTCGTGGGGACACGTGTCACCCTTGTGCCGTTCCACATTGTATGGTTCCATGTTGGCTCCCACGCATACAAGTTAACCAGTTGGTTTTTCTCACACGATTTTCGGGGTGGCACATGCCACCCTTGTGTCGTTTCACATTGTGTGGCTCCACGTTGACTCCCAGAATACAAGTTAAAACATTTGGTTTTTCTCACACGGTGTTCGGGGAGACGCGTGTCACCCCTGTGCTGTTTCACTTTGTATGGCCCCATGCTGGCACCCACACTACAAGGCAAACATTTGTTTTTCACATGGTTTCCGGGGTGACACATGTCACCCTTGTGTCGTTTCACATTGTATGGTTCCATGTTGGTTTCCCGAATACAGGTGCAACAATTCGTTTGTCTGACGCGATGTTTTGGGTGAGACGTGCCACCCATGGTGTCGTTTTACGCTGTGTGGCTCCGTGTTGGCTCCCAGATCACAAGTGAAGCAATTGTTTTTGTCACACGGTTTTCGGGGTGACACGTGTCATCTGTGTGTCGTTTTACAGTGTATGGCTCCACGTTGGCCTCCAGAATACGCGTGATTCTCACACGGTTTTCAGGGCGACGCGTGTCACATTTGTGCCGTTTCACATTGTATGACTCCATGTTGGTTCCTAGATTATAAGTGAAGCCCTCGGTTGTTCTCACACGGTTTCCGGGGTGACGCGTGTCACTTTTGTGTCGTTTCACATTCTATGTTTCCATGTTGCCCCCCATCATACAAATCAAACATTGGTTTGTTTCACGCAGTTTCCGGGGTGAGACGTGTCACCCTTGTGTCGCTTCACGTTGTAGTAGCAATGACGAACGGCACCTGAGTACTAAGAGACCCCATCTCCAAGTTGGGACCACAAGAAGTGTGGGTCCGTCTGGTGAGTGGCACCGAGGAATGAATGAAGCAGTTCTCGGGCTGAGACCACGGGAAGGGTTGTTCCACTGGCAAGCAGCGCCGAAACATCAACCGCCGCCGTCTTCGGGCTGCAACCGCGGGGGGAGGGTGGGTCCCCGTGGCGAGCGGCGCCCAGGAACCAAGAGACGCAATTTCTACGCTTAGGCCACGGGGTAGGCTGGGTTCCCGTGGCGAGCGGCTCCCCAGAATCATGCGCTGAGCCAAGAATTTGAAATGTCTGCATGGGGAATTGGAAAATTAGGGTTTGTTCTGCAGGAAGGACCGGGCCGAGAATACAGGAACCCACTTAGCATCCTCAAATTCGGACCTGGTCCGATTTTGAACCAGAATGTGTTCCAGTTCCAGAATCGGCTCCCTTGTATCAAATTTTCATTGAACTGTACACGACACCTTCATTGAATTAGGGCCTCCATGGGCGCAGGCCACGAAGAAACATATATGACCTTAGGCTGGCACAACTACCCTCGTGCTTTTCACTGCCGTTGCGGTCGGTCCGAAGGTCGGAGGGCGGTGTCTTTGCCCCGTCATGAGGAGGGTGGAGGAGGAAAGCAACGACCACTTACCTGACTAGCGATTTCATGACGAAATATTATCATCATCGTCATCATCACCGCCCTTCCATTTGATCTCTACCTCTTTTCCCTTCCTTCCTGTCTCACCCTCCTCCATACCTTCCTTCCTTACCGCCCTGCCCTTTTCCTTCCTTTTATGATTTACCTCTACCTCCTCTCTTCTCTATCTCCTTCCCCGTCATTCTTTCACGTCCCTCCTTCTTCTATCGCGTGCCCCTCATCCTCCTTCCCCTTGATGATCATCCTCGTGCTTGTCGCCGTCATCGCCCGCCGTCGCCGCTCCTATCGCGACCAGGACAATTCGACAGTGTGAGTGTCGCTCGTCCTCGCCAGTTTCCCGCACTTGTAGATCCATAAACGACTAGATGGCTCTTTTTCAATCGACCTGCGGGGACCGAAGTAAGTGTATATACAGCATGATCAGTCCAGATGGTCCGAAGTAATTTTGGAAACATTGGTGACGTTCCAGCACGAGTCGATTCACAGCAGAAGTTGGCAAGCCATTGATGAGTAGATTTGTGCCCGCGTACGCAGCGACATGTGCTGTCTTGTGTGCGAACCCAGAGGACTCCTCGCCTCGGCCGCGGGCGCCGCAGCGGCCTGTGGTGGCCGTGTCGTTGAGGTTTGCAAGCGAGGTTGTCAAGACACAAACCCAGTTGTGAATTTGTTGGAAATGCCTGAGACGAGTGTGCGCAGCGCTCAATCTGCGTAGTTTGTGAGCTTGTTTGAGGCGAGTGCGCGCAGTGCCGAAGCGAGGCTCCCATTTTGAAAACCACCTGTCATCGTTTCCTGTAGAAATCTTAAGCGTACTGCTGCGCAAATTTGACAGTGAGGCGGTCTCAGGCGTAACGCCCGGCCCGCCCCAAAGACACGAGAGAAGCTATATGGTATCAGCGAGTAGTGGGGGGGAGACGAGGGGCAGAAAGAGGAGCAGGAACGCGTAAGGGGGATGGACGGGGGGTGGGGAGGAGGCACCATGGAGGAGGAACAGATGGTGAGCGGAGGGAGCGTTGGCAGCTCCAGGCTCCGCGCGAACTAGGGACCGAAAAGCAGGGATGCAGTGGTGATGAGGTCTCAAGCACGGCCCCGAAAACGGCCAAAGCCCCCCAGACAGAAGCATGGGGCGGAGGGAGTGCGAGGAAGGGGGAGGGAGGGCGATGTGGGGAAGGATGAGGAGGCGGATGAGGAGAGGAGGCAGTGGGCGCCCGCGGCGTTGCCGTCGCGACCCTCGCCTCGCAAACACATACACGCACACACACACACACGCACACACGCAACAACACACACAAACACACAAACACAGACATCAGTTAGTTTCCCCTTCGGGGTTGGCTGACCCCTCCTCTAAGGGGTCACACGTACACACGCGCGCACGCGCGCACACGCACGCGCACACGCGCGGAAACGCACATGCACACGCACACACGCACACTCGCACACACACACACATACACACCCACACACACACACACGCTCACGCACATACACACACACACACTGACGTTGGGAACGTCGCAGCTGGGGCCATGCCACAGGAAGTCCAGAAGTCCCGCGGGCGCCTACGCGCCGGCAAACAAGCAAAGGCGCACTCGCACGAGATAGCCGCCGTCAAAGCCGACTAGACTTAAGACTACAAGAGGTCAGCAAGACAAGGGCAAAGGAGGCCCAACCACACGCGCACACACACACACACACACACACACACACGCGCACACCACACACAAACACACACACACACGCGCACACCACACACAAACACACACACACACACACACGCGCACGCACGCAGGCACAAACGCGCACACGCGACCGCAAGGCTGCAAGGCTGGCCCTGAGCCCCCCCCCGGCGGCGTGAGCGCGCTGGCGCGCCTCGGCACGGGTGCGCGGTGGTGGGGCGAGAGAGAAGGGGAGAGGGAGAGGGAGACAGGGAAGGTGGTGGTGGTGGTGCAGCGGTGGCATGGCAGTTGATGCGTGCTCACAACTCTGCAAACTTGCGGGAAAACACGGCCAGGAGAAAATGTATGGATGTGAAGGACCAAGGGGCACGGCGCTTATGGCGCAATGTTCTGGCAGTTTCGCGGTTTTTCTGAATCCGAGCCTTATGCTCGTCTGTCAGCTCCACAGGTGGTGGTGGTGGTGGTGGAGGAGGAGGAGGAGGAGGAGGTGGAGGGGGGGGTGGAGGGCATATGGGGGCCAGCCTGGAGGAGAGCATCGGCGTCCTCTGGCAGCCTGGCCACCTCCCCTGGGGCCTGCCCTTCCACTTCGGTCGGGAGGCGGTGGCGGGGGGAGGGGGGAGGACGAGGTGAAGGCGGCGACGACAGCACAGGAGGAGAGGAGAGCTGCAAGCAGTGCCTTCTGCTCACCTCAGGGTCACCTCGGTTCCTCTTCTTGTTTCTCGCCGCGTAGTCGGGTGCCTGGACGAACTCCATGTCTGGGTCTAGCCTGGCGTACACTTCTCTGAGCCCTTGAGGCACCTCTTCTGGGCCACAAGTCATTCGCAGGCTGTCGTCAGCAATATTCTGCAGAGAGTGGGAGATGGTTCTGGCCAGTGCTGCAGCCATGAGGGTTGGGTACGTTTTCTTGGTACTTGTTTTGAAGCAGAGCTGGTCGGAAGTTTTGCCCACAAGAGTCATATATGTTCCCTTCGGCCGTGATTACATCTCTCGCTGTTCCCATGGGCATATATGGGTGTATGTAATGTCGGCGTTATGATGACAACCAATCGTGTCGGCGCACGTTCTACTTCTGAGGCTAGTTGGTCCTGAAACACGCACTGGTCAAAACATTTGGGAAGAGGTGGGGGATGATGCTAGTGCTCTGAGCGGGCCCCACATGAAAGATGTGGGCGCCTGATGTCTCCATACTGCAGGCTGCGGATGCTCCATCCATCCACATCCTTGCTGCAAGGTGGTCACCCAGTAACTGCACAGTCGCACACATGAGCTGATTACCCGTCTCCAGTTGATCTTGCTGTCTTGCCGTAGCCCACGGTGCTCCCCACATGTATTCGTTCGTGCGTAGTGGGGGGGGGGGGCTGCCAACCACCGTGCTGCACACCATGTTAAACATGCCCCCCCCCCCCGTGTTCTATACTCTGTGTGCTGACGTGTCACCTCTATTCGTTTGTGGTTTGCTGTTTTGTGAGATCCCCTGTCAGCGTTTGTATGTATATGTCTACCGAGAGCATTGTGATCTGGCAGCCTGGAAGGTTCGTTTCGGCCTCGATGTGGGACTGTACGTCGCCTGTCCTTCGCATGCCAGAACAACAGGTGTAGAGTCAAAATCTCCGCTCTGTGTACACGCACTGATATAGCATTCTTGGCCGTGTCTTGGAAGTCCTGGGGTCGGTAAATGTAGTATCTGTCTTGGTACCCGATGTCACCTACTCTGCCTTCGTGATCTCTTGAGGCGCTGTTGGTGGCTGCAGGGGTATCTAAATACAGGATACTCCTGGCCTCGTCGGTGAGCTCACCGAGGGAATCTCTGAACACTTCCCTGGCTTCTTCCTCTGATAACGTTACAAAAACCCAGCTGGAGTCCCATATGAGGCCCTCAGGGGAAACGTGTGTGGTGGCTGCGACAGCTGATCTCCATCGTCCTAGTCCAGCTCTTCCCTGAGCTAGCATCTCTGCTGCGTCCTCTTGGGCCCATGCCCTCGCAATGGCAGCTGGAGCGCCCGCTCCGTGCAGAACATATGCCGAGCAGCACCTTGCAGAGTCGAATTCGAGATGATCTCTGACCTGTCTTCTCTGCGAAAAAGAAATGGCGCACGCTTTGCATGTGGAAGGCGGCCCCATGACAATCTCAACGTGTTTGACGGATGCATGATGTTGCTGAACTATGTGCTGCTACATCGCGGGCCTCTTGAGGAATCTCTTGTGGCACCAGGGGCTTTCCAAGCTGCTCCTATCTTCTTGCTCTGCTTGTCGCAAAGGGTTCTGTGGATGTGTGATGGGCAATGTCGATCCGCACGGCCTGGCTCTGTCGAAAAAACCTGCCTCCGCTGCTGCTGCACTAGCAAGGCGCCTAGAAGCAGAAGCGTGCTTGGCCTGCGCGCGCCGGAGTAGTTGCCTCCATGATTGTCGTGGCCTGCAGACGAGGGCTTCCCAGGGACATGCCTCAATGTTAGAATGTGGGAGATCTATGTCCTTGATGACGTGTTTTAGCCAGCCTAAGTCATTGAAGACCTGTTTCAGCCAGGATGTGGGGGAGGAGTGGTATGCCATGGCCCGAAGACAGGTAGCTTGTGTACCCTCAGTTGTGTCTGCACATCTGCTCGTCGTACATCTGCTAGAACCAGTGAGTTACTAACTGCATTGCAAGCGCGCTGCTGAACGATACTAGGTGATAATGCTGCTGCATAAGGAGCGCTCTTGCGCCTCCGTCATGCCATGCCACGTGCCAGTATTAAATAGCTCCGAGGATGTGATGAGCGAGTCGAGGAACTGCGTCTTGCTTGATTTTTACATCTTGGTGCGTGCCCGCCCATGGATGGTGAAAACTGTAAGTCGTGGTTGATGCCAAGATGAAGCACGTGCTCGATGTCTGTGGGCCAGTTCTGGGCCCAGGGAAGCCCTCTCGTCCAGGATGGGGCCGAGGTGGGGGTACTGGCGGACTGCTTGTAGCTGCGTTTGGCCTAGTACTTGTGTAGCAGGGTTGGATACCTGGGCTACGCCGGGGCCACCAGTCTCGCATCCTCCGTACACGCAGAGGTTGCTGCGTGCGATGGTAGTTGCAGCGCTGTCAGGGTGGTGGCGGTGTCGGTGGTGGCAGATTGCCATCCTGCTATTGAGCGCATTCTGCTCCTCGTTACGGCCGCGTGAACACGTCGAGCTCACCTGGGGTGACTTCGCTTGCCGCAGTCGCACCTGGGAGGCGGGGTGATCTTCGTCCAGTTGATGAGGGGTCAAGACGCATTGGCGAGATTCTCGCCAAAAACACGCGCGTCTCGACGAGCCTACCGTGTTCGCTTTCTGGCTGAAGTGTGCCGCGAGGCGCGCGGGCTCCGATCTGATCTGGAGCAACTCGGTCACAGCCTTCCGCCGACGTTTTGATGCATTACGGCGTGCCGTGACGGGTCTGAACGATGCGATCGAGCTGCCCTCGTCCTTGCACCTAATAAGGTGGCGCGAATTACTTGCTCGAGCAGGGAGGAGGACATCTAGCGACTGCAGCGGAGAGGGCGCCGGGCAAGCGTCAAGTTCTCGAATCGATGTTTGTTCAAGTTTTACACGCAGCAGCTGATGGGATATGTTCCTGGTGAGCCACTTGCACGAACAAATGTTTCGATTTCTTTGCTTGTCTCAGCTTTGGTCGACTACGTGCCCCCCACTGCGGAGGGCGCGCTCGACGCCTAGGTTGCCCTGGGCAAAGCTTTCGCCTGTCGGCCCACCCTTGTCCGGGGAGGGGGTTTCAACAGTTCCGCGGGACATGCAGCCCGCGTCTGCCCCTCGCTGGCTATTCTTGAGCTTGCGCCTCCAAGGCGCGCACCCCCCTTTCCCCGCCCTGGAGCCCTGGAGCCCTGGAGTGACATTGAGCAATGGGGGGCAGGGTGACGCGCTGGCGTTGCAAATGTCTTCGTCAGTGCAGACAGCTGGAGCAACACAGGCGTTCCGTGAGCATTAGTTTCGAGCCGCTTCGCGACATTCCCGAACGAGCCCCAGTCTGAGCAACATTGAAGTTTGAGCAACAATGTCATTTATTGTTTCTGATGCGTCTGGCCATTCTGGTTTCAAGTGTGCCCCACCTCCCGCCCCCACCAGCGGGCACGCTTGCGTTGCAACTGTCTTCGTTAGTGCAGGCAGCTGGAGCAGCACAGGCGTTCCATGAGCATGGAGGGAACTCGTTAGTTGCGAGTCGCTTCGGGGCATCTTTGAACGAGTAACGATGTATATTCACATTTCGTCTTCGCTCTCCGCCCTCCCCCTCCTTCCCATAATTATGCTTTTCTGGTTGATCCGTTTCCTCATTATTATATACATGTTGTTATTAGTGATACACTCGTCGTGTCGTTACTTTTCCTCGCCTTGTCCTCTTTTCTTCTTTCTTCCTCTTCGTTGGGTCCAGAGGGAATGGGGAAGAATGAGGGCCAGGGGGCGAGGATGGGGAATCGACGCAGAGAGGGCACGGCTGAATATGAATCGGCAAATGTGGTGAAGGTGAAGATGGTGGGAGGAAAAACGAGGGGGGGATGGCGAAAGTAGTGGTGATGGAACGAGGGAGGTGAGGGAGGAGGAGTACGTGTCGGATGTGTAGTAGCAAGTGTAGGAGGTGGTGGGTGGGGACGAGTCTGATGAGAAGCAAGGGGCAGGGGCCGACAGCTTGAGAATCCGCGTTGGGAAGAACCGTGGCGAACCATTTTTTCGCGTCTGTGTTTGGCATTCGGATTGAAGTTGTTGGGCCGGCGCGAAAAGAGGCCAGGATGGAGCGTTCGGGATGTCAGAATGGCAGCAGGGACGCGTTCGCGCGCGGCGGGGCGCATTTGCCCGAACCCGGTATCAGGACTACGGGGCTTCCGCTCGCTGGCAGCAGAGTTCCCATGCGGGCGAAAAGTGTGCGGCGCGGGTGTCAGCAGCCTGCAAAGGTCTGCCTCGGAATGGCTCAGGTTCAGAGGAGGAAATAATACCGATACCGCCACCCTTCTCTTGTCATCACGGCTGGATTCGCCTCGGAATGCTCGACGCTTCGCGTGTCCCCACCAGCCCATCCAAAACAGTCGCCAGGGGAGTTGCCCCGATCAGGGATGTGTAGAATTATGCAATGGAACAACAAGAAGGCAGCCGTTACCTCCGGAAAGAAAAAGGATCTCTGGGAGTTTTGTCCGGAGTTCTTCGGCAACGTTGGAGGGGGTGGACGGGAATCTGTCTTGAAGGCCATTGAAATTCTAGACGCTTCGCGTATCCACACCAGCCCATCCAGAAACGATGTCCAGGCGAGTTGAGAGGTGATCAGGGAAGCGCGGGAGCAAAGAGGCGGACGGCCGAACCGTGTGAAGGAGAGAGGGAGCGAAGGAGAAAATTGGATGGACGGTTGTTGAGTGGGGAGAAGGAGGATGAATAGGACGAGGAGGAGGAGGAGGCGGAGGGGGAGGAGGAGGATGAGAAGGGATAGGAGGAAGGAGGAGGAAAGCAAGCGAAAGGGCCAGAGGTCTCTTGGATGCTTCTCGGAGCCTCTTGGGGTATCTTTTGGGCGTCTTGGGACGTCTTGGGGGTCTCTTGGCGGTCGTGGGGGGCTCTTCGGCGTCTTGGGTGCCTCGGGGGGGCCTCTTGGGGCCGCTTCGGATCCTTATGGGGACCACCAAACCACATTCGCCTCGTCCCCCCTTGATCCCTCCCAGCTGCTCCGCCCAGGAGGGGAATGTGGTCAGGAGGTCGAGGCCAGACCGCCAGACCACCAGACCACATTCGCCTCCTCCCGCTCATCCCTCCCAGCTGCTCCGCCCAGGGGGCGAACGTGCTCTGGCGGTCGAGACCAGATCACCAGACCACATTCGCCTCCTCACCCCTTCATCCCTCCCAGCTGCTGCTCCGCCCAGGAGGCGAATGCGGTCTGGCGGTCGAGACCAGACCACCAGGCCACCAGACCACCAGACTACATTCGCCTCCTCCCCCTCGTCCCTCCCAGCTGCTCCGCCCCGGGGGCGAATGTGGTCTGGTGGCGGAGGCCAGACCACCAGGCCATTGGACCGCACTCGCGCCCCCCATGCTCCGCCCAGGAGGCGAATGTGGTCTGGCGGTCGAGACCAGACAACCAGACCACCAGACCACATTCGTCTCCTCGTCCCTTCATCCCTCCCAGCTGCTCCGCTCAGGAGGCGCGCGTTGTCTGGCGGTCGATACCAGACCGCCAGACCACCGGGCCGCATTCGCCCCCTTCCCCCCTCATCCCTCGCAGCTGCTCCGCCCAGGAGGCGAATGTGGTCTGGCGGTCGAGACCAGATCACCAGAACACCAGGCCACATTCGCATCCCCCAGGCTCCGCCCAGGAGGCGAATCAGACCACCAGACCGCGCTCGCATCCCCCAAGCTCCGCCCAGGAGGCGAATGCGGTCTGGTGGTCGAGACCAGACCACCAGAACTCCAGGTGGCTTCAAATTCTCAAGAGCACTCCCCAGGAGAATATGTTACCCCGCCTTGGTGCGGGAACCACCGCCTTTTTCCAAGCAGAGTGCTGGCTGGCCATGCCGAGGGCGCCAACGAGCTTGCAGCAGATGTGTTGCGGACCTACAGGCTGAAGCTGGAGCACAAACTGGGGCGCGAGATCAAGATGGCGGATCCGATCGCGCCTTGGCTCGTCAATTCGGCGGGCTGGATGATCGCCAGGCTTCAGCCACGAAGCCATGGGGCCTTTCCCACAAGATGCTGCACGGCAAGGAGCACAGTGGGGAGATCGCGGAGATGGGCGAGCAGGTCTGGCATCGGATCTCAGCCCGAGTTGCTGCTGGACGCGGCAAGTGGGAGGCCCGCTTTGCGAGAATGGATCTGGGTTGGAAAGAGCGAGTTGGACGACGCTCACCTCGTGATCGGCCCAGAGCGCGGCGAGCAGAAGGTCAGGGCCGCGCGGGGGATGTCAGAGGAGTTTAGGTGGCAGCCTGAGCCCATCCAGAACATCAGGGCGACGCCGTGGAAACGCATCCCCGACAAGAGTGCAGGGCCCATCGGGCGCAGCATGCGCATCATTGAGCGCGCGATCGACACTCGCGGCCCGCGCGACGACTGCAGGAAATGCAGCGTTGGATATGGATCGCATCCGGCAGCCTGCCGTCAGCGGTTCGAGACAATCCAGGCCGACCTCCTGCGCGAGAAGTTGGACGAGTACCTTGTGGCCCCAGAGGCTACGGCGGCGGTGCCAGCCCCGGCTGCGGGGGCCCCCGCGCCGGGAGCCGCGGCTGGACCAGCGGCGGCGCCCAGCAGCAGCGAGGCAGCGGTAGCGCCCGCACCTGCTGCGGAAGACGCGGCCACGCCTCCTGCCCCAGAGCCACGCAAACGGAACCTGACCAGATCAGGAGCGACTTCCAGAGAGGGAGAGCCGAGGGCCGAAGTGGAGATCAAGACGCCGAGAGTAGCAACCATCGGTGCGCTCTCTGTCTGCGAACTGGCAGTCTGCGAGGAAGGCTACGACGAGACTTTCGACCCGATGTGGGGTCCACGCCCGAAGCGAAGTCCAAGATGCTCGGGTAGGCGTGATAAGCATTCGTCGAGATGTCGGCTGAGGGAGTGCCACCGCGGTGAGTGCGCACGCAGGCGTTGCCTGATGAGCCACATCGGCACGATCAGGGGCCACTTAGGAGAACCTCACGAGGAACAGATCGAGCAGATGTTTGAGGTCAGTGCCGAGTTGCACGAGCACGACCAGCGGGGCCCAAAGACGATACACTACGACCACTATACTGGAGAGCCCCTGGACGAGGAACTGCACCAGCAAGGTCGCGACGACGAGCTTCAGGCCATGATGGACTACGGAGTCTACGTGGAGGTGGCGGCGTCGACGGCGACCGACGGCAAGCATATCCGAGGCTTCCCCATAGCCCAACAGAAGGAAGGCAGAGTCAGGTGGAGGTTCGTGGCGACTGAGATCAACAAGCACGAGGTGCGCGAGGACAACCACCAAGGCACGCCGCCGCTCATGATTGCAAGGGCGACGCTGAGCCGTGCCGCATCGAGCCTTATTTCGACGGGAGAGCACAAGCGGATGATCCAGGTCTGGGACGTCAGGAAGGCTTTCTTCAACGCCGACCTCGATGAGGCGATCTGCGTCTGGAAGGTGCTGGTGGCCGCGGAAGGTCATGAACGGCGCTGGGAAGGCATCGCAGATGTGGGGGAATTGGTGCGGACCACCGTGGATGACGGCCACTGCGAGTGCTTGGCGGCGACGCCTAACGTGTTCCATGTGCCGGCGAGCCCCGGCGCCCCTGCCGTCGACGAGGACAGCTCAGCGATCTGCCACGGAGACGACTGTCTGGCCGAAGGCTACGATGAGCAGCTGGACGAGTTGCTGACACGGCAGTTCGAGGTCACAGCGAGCGCCAGACTGGGCCCCGGGAAACCTGGGCAGCCGAACTACCTCAAGAGGATCATCGGGTACACAGATCAGCTGCCAGGCTCAGAGGATCCAGGTTTCTCCTGGACAGCGGGTCCCAAGCACGTGGATTTCATGATTCAGTGGGCGCAGAAGCGAGGGTGCCAGGCAGCTCCTACTCCAGGAACGAAAGCGACAGGACAAGGCCTGCGAGACAGCTTAGACTTTCTGTCCACGGATCGAGCCCGGGAAGTTGCAGGTGCAGCCGGCGCGGCGCTCGACCTCTCTTCGGACAGGCCCGGCACGGCGTGCGCCAGCAAGACCGCGATGCAGCACTCTTCAAACTCTAATGTTCTGATGCAGGCGCGAGTTCAGCGGCTTGGACGGTGCAGCGGAGGACAGCCTGCGTTGGTATGGTGCTACCCTTTGCAGGGTACTCCTGAAGGCATTCGCGCGGGCGGAGAAGCAGACTGGGCCCCTGCGAGCGAATTGCAGAGGCGATCCACGAGCGGAGGGGCAGTGCGGCATGGCGACCAAACATTGGACTGCTACTCAGCGACGCAGAGCACCATAGCTCTAAGCTCAGGGGAATCCGAGATGCATGCTACAGGCAGTGCGACTTCCAGAGGACTCCAGCGCAATGCCAACCTGGTCGAGACCCAGGGGCCTTGCAACCTGAAGACCTACAGCGACAGCGCCGCGGGCCGGGGCACGTGCAGCAGAGCGGGCGCGGGCAAGGTCAGGCACTTGGAACTGGCGCACTTGTGGATTAAGAGCGGCTGCGACTCAAGGCGTTTGAGCTCCTGAAGGAGGACGCCGGCGGGATGGAGGCGGGCATGCTCGCCAAGTAACGCGAGTGGTTGAGACGATAGAGAAGCGCTGCGCCACTCTGAACCTCATGTTCAGGAAACAGTTCAATTCTTGAGCGCAGCGGCAGTTCTTCACGGGAGTCGCCACTTCTGCGCCAGGCGAGAAGGCGACGGCGCGCGAGGGGCCAGACCAGGGAGCGGTTTGCCCCGCACCTGTGCCACACTACGTGGACAGTGAGAAGTTCTGGTTCATCCTGAAGACGTGTGTCTTCGCGGTGGTCGCCGCGGTGTTCTTCTTAGGCCGCGCGCGCGCGGTTCCTACGCGAGGAGCTTCCTCGAGAAGGGCCTCTTCCAGGAGGCGGTTGACCCCGCGCCTGGAGACGCCGACGCATGCCTGGCTACGCGGACTGACGCGGAGGTCAATACCATAAGCGCACAGGGACTTGGCACAGGGCCTCGCCCAGCATGACGCGACGAAGCAGCGAGGCACGGGCTTTTCAACGCGTTTCTCGTAGTCGACTTGAAGCAGATCTAGAGAGCCGAAGGCCTGCGCGTGAGTGGTCTCGAAAAAAGGCCTGATCATGAGGCTGATCAAAAAGTGCAACGTCCTGTCGGATCGCCGGGCCAAGGAGATCGAGCAGCTGCGAATGACGGCTACGGCGCGCGGACCCCGGTCAGCATCAACCTTCAGGACTTGAGTCGCTCTGAGGCCGCGCAGCAGTAAATCGATACGTTCTGGAGCGAGCGCCGAGATCGCCCCGGTGGCTCGCAGCTGATCCACCCAGGGAGTTGGACGGATGGTCGCAGGAAGCACTACGACAGCCGAGGCTGAGCTAACGTCCAGGCTGCGATTAGCCCCGCGCCTGCCCGCGGCGGGTAGCCCCGCGCGCGGGCTGAGGGCCTGCGGGGGGCCCCGCAGACGGCCCGCGGAAGGGGCCGCAAAGTTGGCGCCCTGCTCTCGCTTCTCGGCCGGGGGCCGAGCCGCTCCCCTGCGCCCGAGGAGAGGTGCTCGGAAGTTTGCAGTTTTACTATGATATATGATTATATCACAATATACTCAGATTGTTCGGGCGAAGACCCGGAATCCTGCAGCCCTTTGTTGCTCGAGAAAAAGAGCAGCCTCCTTCCCCGCTTTCTCCGCGACTGGGGTAGAGTAGCGCGCGCGCCCCATCAAGTAATAAGAGAGTAAACGTGCAATCCGTGACCTCCAACGTTGCGCCGATTATCCAGCGTTTCTACATATAATAATAATAAAACGGATGTGTCTCGTCCAGGTCGGAACCGAGATTGAGATTTTATTGGCTTGCGGCACTTCCGCCGACCCTTCTATAAATTCTTCGGGCAACTCTCGGGCAGAATTCCGAAGCTGGGGCGAGGAAAAGTAGCAATAATGCGTCAAGTTCACAGTAGTGTGTGGCACGCTTTGGATTCTCCGATCTCGCGGCGAGGTTTTTCGCGGACCTCTTTGAGGCAGTTTCGAAGGGTCTTGGGGGCCGTTTGGGGGCTTCTTCTGGGCCTCCAGGAAGCTCCTTGGGGCCTCTTGGGTGCTTCATGGGGGCCTTTTGGGGCCGCTTGGGGGCCTCCTTGGGTCCTCCGGAGAGCTTCATTGGGCGGAGCGCTGGAATTCGCGGCTCGTTGTCCAGGGCGGAACCCATATGAAGAGTATCGAAATGCGTCTTCCACGTCTCAATTTGTCAAACGATGCCACAACACACATATGTTGTATCCTACAAGGAACTAGCAGTAATGATATAGGCCTATGGTTGTTGGGCAAGTCCACGGCCTTTTTTGATATCGGGACATTTGACGATCCTCGCCGCTCTGTTGGTTTATCTTTATCTCGCCAGCATGTCCTACACAGATGTAGAATACTTCCCAGCGCGTCGTTTGATGAGCACAATGCTTGCCAGAGGTCTGGCGGCACGCCGTCGTTACCAAATTGTTTTGCTTTTTCAAATGCACGTACTGCTCGCGGTAATTATTCCAAGCTGCTGTCCCCCGGGTCAACTAAAATGCCCCTTGTCTATGTTGATATGTGGGAACCTCTCCACCTCATCATACATTCTTGAATGCTTTGTCACCAAATATTCAGCCATTGCTTCCACCTTTGTTACCAACAAGTTTCCCCTATATTGTTTCGCAATATTCAATGCTGTGGCGGGTGACCTTTACGTATGAGTTGGGTTGCCATCCAAACCCCATTATAGCATGTTCCAGTAGCTCTTCTTGTCTGCGCATGCTTACAAGTGAATGCGACACTTAGTTGATATGCTGTTTTTTTAGATCATCCATGCCGTTTGTAAACGTGTTTCTGTTCAATGAAGTGCAGCGTACGTTGCGTGATCCAGGCCTTGCGTGGGTCAGCGGACGAGACTCTGATTGATGAATAGATGTCCATCATATTGTTGATGTCGTTGAGGGGGCTCCTGCATGGATTTCCAGCTCCACTTTGGTCACAACGTGGTGCGGTTGCAAAGCTCTGGACCTGCTGATCCAAATGCATATTATGTTCGCCAACCAGGCCCGCTCGACGATTACATGGTCAAGTTGCTCAAACCTTCCAGGTTTTGTCTCGCCCATGGTTCGCAGGTAAGAGTCGTAATACGTTATGTTCGACTCCCTTCCCATGTCGAAACAGGTATGCCAAACTTGTGCACAGTTCTGCCAACAATTCTCTGTTTGAGAGAGCGTCTCACTTACCACTGATAGTCTCGAAACGAAATCTTCAACCATATATTGTCCTCCGGCGTACCTTCGCAGCAGCCTCGCGGCAATTATGTGTGAAGCTCCCGAGCTCGGAGAAGAAGTCGTGCCCGATATCGTGTGCGTACTCGTTGATTATGCGTATGGTGCCACCCATCGTAGGACTTTTCCGGTGCATCCTATCCTTAGGTTCGCCACTGCATGTTTTGCCCGACGGGCTAACATGAAGCCAGCTCCAGCGTATTCCATATTGTCGTTCGCGCTCCCTCACATGCTGGGGGCTATCTTGAACCATCTTGGCATATCTTGAGCGATCTTGGAGGCCATCTTGGGCTCTTCGGGGCCCTCTTGGAGCCACCTGGGGCCATCTGTGGCGCACCAACGATTCGCGGCATCCCCCGTCCAGACCCAGTGGGAGGGGATAGGAGGAGGGGTAGCCCCGCCCGGGGGGGGGGGAAGAAATGGGTCAGCATAGCGAGCTCGCGACACAACTCATTCTTTGAGGGCTGGTGGGATCCTGGCCAGAACGCACCTCAGGAGCGGTGTGTAAACGCTGCGAGATCCGTCGTTCAGAGTCTGGCCAACATCAGTTTTAGCAGTATTGTCTGTTGTCCCCCCCCCCAGAAGCGTGTATGCCCAGAGGTCTCGCCTTCGGGTAAAGAGTGCCCAGCCACTCTGCACCAGCCTCAGAGCTGCTCAGACGCTTACGCCTCGTGGTCTCGTTGTTAGGGGGTGAGGTCAGCCCTCCCCAAATCGGGCTCAGGCGGTTGAGCAGCTAATTTTGTTTTGTGATTTTGCCATTGGGCCTGCAGTTTGCAGTTCCGAAGAAGGATGTGGGGGAGAGGAGGTAGGTGGGGGGAAGGGAGGGGAGGGCGGGAGAGAGGAGGAGGAGGCGAAGGAGATGACAGGATGAGGTATGGCCAGGGGGACGAAGATGACGAGCGACGAGGGAACGATGGAGGGCGAAGATGGCGGGGGTTGGCAGGGAGGGCGAGGTAGACGACGCCCGAGGGAGGGGAAGGTCCCACCCGACACCCGAGGGATGTGGCCGCTGCGGTGGAGGTGGGCAGAGTCCGCGCGCGCTGCCCGCGTGCCTCCAAGGCTGGCCTCACTCCCCAGAGGTGGGCTCAAAGGACTCGTTCCCGAGAGCGTTGGCCCTGGCCCGAGCAGCATCAATGGCTTGCAGTCAAGACGCTGAAATAAGGACCACCTGAAGCTCAGGAGATCTAGTTCGGGGAACCTACTCAAAACCGAGGCTCGCGGTGGCAAGAGACAAGCCTCTTCGTTCCTTACTTGGCGTTCCTTCTGATAGGACGCCGACTGTAGGCCGTGCACCCGAGCTCCTCAACCCTGGCGCGCGAACGAAATCCGAATGCCCACAGATCATCGTCGATGTTTGTCCAGGTGTTTTTGCTGCAGGGAGAGACGAGGGGCAAGGAGGGTCGGGGCTGCAAAAAGTTACAGCATCGCAGAACATCGCGACCAGAGCCCTGGACCCCATCTTTGTTCGTCATTTTGCGAGCCGGGTCGATCTGTGAGTGCCCCAGGGCCCGAGATTGGGCGAACGCGCCCGTTGAGAACAAGAACGCGACGCTAGGATCTCAGGGAGGATGGACCGTTGGGGCGAAGCGCGCAGGCGTCGCAACACGCTGAGCCAAAGTTCCCGACCGTATTTCAGCGTTTTGATTCGACGGCGAAAACATAGCCGAATCCAGAATCTAATGCGATCAGTCGGTTCGGCGATCAAAATGAACCTCGGCGGAAATCGGCAGCAGAGTCGGGATAAGTCGAGTCGGCGGAAATCGGAGGAGGGACGACCAGACGGGGCTAGGACGAGGATAAATCCCTTCCAGAGCGTTTCAGAACCCTTTGAGAAGGCCGCGGCGCCCGAAACATGTTCCAGAGCCGCCGGATCTCAGAGATTCTCGATTTATCTATCTTCACCCGATTTATCCTCGTCTTGGCTTCGTCGTACGAGGATGGCCCGCTGCGCAGTGTCGCCCGCCTGGGCGGCGCACCTTGCCACCCCCGCCGCCGGCCCCGCGCCTCCGAGCGCGCGCGCGCCTCGAGCGCCCATCGCCGCCGAGGCCCTCCCGGGCCACTCGGACGCTCGGGGGGCCTCTCGGCAGGCCCCTCGGAGGGCGCCTCGGGAGGCCCTGCAGCGGGCCCGGGGGCCTGCGCCCGTCGGAGGGCCTCGGAGGCCTCTCCGGCGCACGCGCCGGGGCGCCTAGGCCGCCGGGGCGATGGAGGGCAGCGCCGGAGCGACTTCGTCCCCAGACCTCCGACGCCATGGTTTGCTCCAGTTGGGGGGTGACGATGGGGGCGAATAGCCCAGGGGAGAGCAACAAATACATGTATCCAGCGGCGCCGGTGGTCCATGCCTTCGACGAGGCCCCGAGGCTTGTAATGCCTGCCCCTGGGCTAGTTGCCTCTATCTTCGCCCCCGACCAGTGCTGGACTGTGCTGTCGGTCCTCCCCACCGGACAGGCTGTGCATGCTATGTTCAGAGGAGCGGGCTCCCGACCCGCCTCGCGCACCCTGTACACCGCGGCCGCCAGACCCAAAGTGTGCGGGAGCTCTGTGGGGTGCCGCCTCGTGCCTTCGACGACTGACGGCTGCGTGCCGCGGCCGCCGGGCCCGATCGGGTGGAGATCGCCCGAAGCAAGATCACGCCTGCTGTCTCCAGGTTTCGGGCTCCGGGGGCCCGCTTCTGGGCCCGAGGGGCGCTCGTCAGGCAGGCGCGGGACAGTAAGCGCCTGGCCCGGGAGAATCAGGAGGGACAGATGTGATTACATGGACACAGGTGATCGCCGTTATGTTATTCATCGTTTTGCTGACTGGCGCGTGCCCCTGGCCTCCCTCTCTCTCTCCATAGACCAGACCTCGGCTGCTCTTGGCGCCTGCCTTTTAGCGACTCGTCAGGGCCCCTCTCCCTCAGCTCGCTTACGCAACTGGTCAACGGAGGGGGACCAGAAAATCAAGAGAGCATTGAAGCAGATTCGGAACCCAGACACTATGGTGTCCATTGTGTTGTGTCTCCCTGGGCCCCTTGAAGACGGGTCGAGGCTCGAGGGGAGCCCATGCTGGACGAGCCGCGGCGTCGGAGGGGCCGGGCCGTCCGACTACAAGTTCCGGCTGCTGGAGCCGGGGGATTTCCAGAAGGGCATCCTGACGGTGCTGGGGCAGCTCACCGACGTCGGGGGCATCCAGGAGCTGGAGTTTCAAGAGGCCGCCAAGAGAGCCCCATGGCAGCCCACGAGGGCCCAGGTTCGGTCCAAGAGCCACCCAATACGGCCAAGGGGGGCCAGGTTACCCGAGGACTGCACTTCTGTAGTCCAAAGCCCAGTTATCAAGGCAGCTGTGCACGCGGGTGCGCTAGCTCTGCACGTGGGTGCTTTCGCGAGCTCCCGCGTGCGCGCCTTGGGTTTGGGGGGCCCGCCCGCCCCCTTCCCCTCCCCCCTGGAAAGCCGGACCGTGTCGGTTGCGCAGATCACACGTGGGGCTGCTCAAAGCGAAAAGGTCAGGTTATCGGCCGGCACCTCCCCGCCTTCCCCCACCGGATAACCCAGGTTACCGCCGACAAATATTCAAACAAAAAACCATCTCAAGCCAGGGTTTCTTTGGGATCTTCCGATTCGATCCGATTTCGATTGCTTCCGATTCCGATCCGATCTGGCTTCGGATTCCGATCTAGGGTTCGATTTCTCAACGGATGCCTTATTAGCCTACCGATTCCCGCCAATTCGATTTCTCCCGATTTTGCTGCCGAGTTTCGCCGATCCGATTCTTTTCGATCGCCGATCCGACATCGATTCGATCGATCTCTTGTCCAGGAGGACAGGTTCATGGCGATATACGAGGTGCGGATGAAGGCTGGCGGTGTATACAGGATTCGAGGGAAAACACAAGCTTAAGCAGACATTTTCGGTGCTTCGTGCAGAGTTCTTGGATTAGCGCTGGTCCCCCCTGGCGGCGCCTCCGGCGCGCCAGGGAGGGAGGTCAATCGCAGATCAAGAACTCCGCGCGGAACACCGGAAGTTGATCTTTATTGACGTGTTGTTCTTCTTCTAGGACTTTCGTAGTGGAGCACGTGGCGACAGGGAGGGTAGTCGGAACCGCGACCCTTCTGATAGAGGCCAAGTTCACCCACGGGGGGTCCTTCGTGGGTCACGTGGAAGATGTTGTAGTGGACAAGGAGCACCGCGGCCGAAGGCTGGCGCAGAGGCTGCTGCAGGACGCCCCCCCCTCTCCCTTCCGGCGCGGCGCAGACCCTGGGCCCGATCGTGTTGCAGCTGCTCCTTCTTCTTTGCTGATGATCGGCGGCGCGCCGAGGGTGGATGGCAGGGGGGGCGGGCCTTCTTGGCATGCTCAGGAGGCCGTCGGCCTTCTGAGAAGCTGGTTCGGGCATCCTCCGAAGACAGAGACGGTTTCTCTGAAAATTCGACGGGCTTCTGAGAGCCCCCGCCGCCTTCTGAGGAGGCTTGTCCCCTGTTGCGTCCCCCCTCGGCGCGCCGCCGAGATGATGCTCATCTTCATCAGAGAGAGAGAGAGAGAGAGAGGGACAGTGACAGAGACAGAGACGGCATGTATACATATAACGGGGGACCGGGTCCGGGGGCCGGGGGCCGCGACCACGACCGCAAACGTGGGTCCCGGGCGTCGTTTTCCTAGTGTTTTTACAAGGGTTCGGCGTCCCGGGGACAACATGGCCCCAAGAGGCTGCAGGGAGGCCCCAGGAGGCCGCAGCGATGGCTCCAGACGCCTTTCAAGACGACTCATGACGCCAAGGAGGCCCCCGAAGACGCCCCGAAGACGCCCCGAGAGGCACCCCGAGAGAGGCCCAATACGCAAAAATAGTAGATTTCCCATGGTGTTTGCCTTGTGGCCGTCCACTGCCCTGAAGACTGCCCCACAGGCTTCCAAGAGGGCTCCAAGACGACTCCAGGGGTGTCCCAAGACGGCCCGAGAGGCCCCAAGACAGCCCAAGAGAGCCCCAGGACGAGCCCCAGAGGGGTCCCAGAGGTGCACAACCATATTCAAATTCCGAGCTTTCGGCCCCAGAGGCTCCCAGGAAGCCACAAGAGGTCCCCAGGAGGCCCTAAGAGGCCACCCAGAGGCCCCAAGAGACCCCCAAGAGACCCCCAGGAGGCTCCCAAGTGGCACCCCAATAGAGCCCCAAATAAGCCAACATCGTCGATTTCCAATTGGAAAACTGATATTTTTGGCGTGTTCGCCTTTTGGGCGTCCACTGCGTCCAAGACGACCAAAAAGCACCCAAGACTGTCGAGGATGCCCCCAAGAGGGCTCCAAGACGGCCCACGAGGGGGCCAAGACGGCCCACGAGGCGCCCTAACCGCTCAAAAACGCCCCGAGTCGGCGCCCAAGACGGGGACGAGGAACCGAAGATTCGAGCGTTTTGGCCCAAGAGGCCCCCAGGAGACCCCAAGAGGCTCCAAGAAGCGCCCAAGAAGCTTCAAGAGGTCCCCAAGAGACCCTCAAAAAGACAAAAAGAGTACCCGAACACGCCCCACTCCAATAGAGCCCCAATAAGCAAACATCGTCGATTTCCTATGGGGAAACTGATGTTTTTGGCGTGTTCGCCTTTTGGGCTTCCAAGGCGGCCCAGAGGCACAGGCTCCCAAGAGGGCTCCAAGACGACTCCAAGAGGGTCCCAAGACGGCCCGAGAGGCCCCCAAGACAGCCCAAGAGAGCCCCAGAACGAGCCCCAGAGGGGTCCCAGAGGTGCACAACAATATTCAAATTCCGAGCTTTCGGCCCCAGAGGCTCCCAGAGGGCCACAAGAGGTCCCCAGGAGACACCAAGTGGCCCCCCAGAGGCTCCAAGAGGCCCCCAAGAGACCCCCAGGAGGCTCCCAAGAGGCACCCCAACTGAGCCCCAAATAGGCAAGCATCGTCGATTTCCAGTTGGAAAACTTATATTTTTGGCGTGTTCGCCTGGCTTTTGGGCGTCCACTGAGTCCAAAACGGCCCAAGAGGCACCCAAGACGGTCGAGGATGCCCCCAAGAGGGCTCCAAGACGGCCCACGAGGGGGCCAAGACGGCCCACGAGACGCCTAAACCGCTCAACAACGCCCAAGTCGGCGTCCAAGACGGGGACGAGGAACCGAACATGCGAGCTATTTGGCCCAAGAGGCCCCCATGAGCCCCCAAGAGGCTCCAAGAAGCGCCCAAGAAGCTTCAAGAGGCCCCCGAGAGACCAGCAAAAAGACAAAGAGTCCCCGAACACGCCCCAAGGGGCACTCCAATAGAGCCCCAATAAGCAAACATCGTCGACTTCCTATGGGGAAACTGATATTTTTGGCGTGTTCGCCTTTTGGGCTTCCACTGCGTCCAAGGCGGCCCAAGAGGCACCCAAGCCGGTCGTGGATGCCCCCCAGAGGGCTCCTAGACGGCCCCCGAGGCGCCCTAACCGCCCAAGAACGCCCCGAGTCGGCGCCCAAGACGGGGACGAGGAACCGAAGATTCGAGCGTTTTGGCCCAAGAGGCCCCCAGGAGACCCCAAGAGGCTCCAAGAAGCGCCCAAGAAACCCCAAATGGCCCCCAAGAGACCCGACAAAGCACCCAAAGAGTCTCCGAAGACGCCCCAAGAGGCTCCCAATAGAGCCCCCTCGGCCCCGGGTGCCACACCTCCCCGTGACATCTCGGGAACGTTCCCAGTACCCTTCCCCCGGGCGTTCCGGGGGGCCTCCACAGCGCTCCAGGAGGGCCCGATACGTTTCCCAGGAGCCCCCAGAATGCGAAAAGATAGTTCAAAACGCTCCCAAGCAGCCCAAGTTAGCCTGCCGTCGGCTTTCGAGGCTCCCAGGTAACCTCCAAGAGACTCCAAGAGAGGTCCGAGAGGCGTCTCGGGACGGCCCGAAGAGGCCAAAATCGTAGATTCCCATTTTTTGTTGTTTTCAATGTTTTTGGCTTATCGAGTTTTCCAGCTTCCAACGGTCCAAGAGCGCCGACGAGGCTCCCAAGACCGCTCCAAGACCACCCAAGAGACCCTCAGGAGGGCCCCAAGACGGGCCTCCAAGATTGCCGAAGAGGCGCCCAGGACAGCCCCAGACCACCCCAGAACAGGCCCAAGATGGGACCAAAAGCGGGAGCAGGAGGCTTCCAGGGACCTCCGAGAGGCCTCCGGGACCCCCAACCCCGGATCCTTGAGAGACCCCAGAAAGACCCCGACGAGGCTACAAGAACAGCCCAAGAGAGCTGCGAGAGCCGTCCCGAGAGAGCCCAAAGAAGGTAAAATCGTTAATGTCCCATGGTTTTTCTAATGTTTTTCGCCTTTTCACGTTTTCCGCGTCCAACCCTCGAAGATCGAGGATTTTGAAAAAAAGAAAATGTCCAGAACCCCTTTTTCAGAGTGGGACAGCTACTCGGGGGTCCTACACAGCCCCTGACATCTGGCCGGTACCGCGCCTCCTGGCTTCCCGAGGGGAGACCCCAAGTCGCCGAAGGACAGCCCATGACGACCCCACGGAGCCCCCAGAATGTAAAGAACAGCCCAACACGCTCCCGCGCAGCCCGCGACACCCTTCCGACGGCTCTCAAGGCCTCCAGGAGGCCTCCAGAAACACCAAGGGGTCCGCAAGATCAATTCAGACCCCCCTCACCTCCCAAGAAGGAACCCAGGAAGTCTTTTGAGAGTCCCAAATCGTCGAATACCTAAAGGAAATTCATGATTTTTGCGTTTCCGCGTTTCCCCTTCTATACGATTCCGAGGCTTGCGCAGGGCCTCCGATTCCAAGGCTTGCGCAGGGCCTCCAAGGGAGTCCCTGGACGCAAGAAGCGACCAACATGAGATGACATGAGTTAACCTATCAAGCCTAGCAAGAACCTTCCGGCGGCTCTCCAAGCCTCCAGGAGGCCTCCTGAAGCTCCAGGGGGTCCGGAAGACCCCACACTCCTGAGGGGCCGGGCTAACAAAACCCGCGAGGCACAAACAAACAACAGCACCGAACAGCCCCGAGGAAAAGCATGGAAATCCCACAATTCCTTTTTTCGTTTCAAGTTTGGCCCCCAGTCTACTCTTGCACACCCGACCACAATTCAGATCCCTCTCACCTCCCAAAAAAGAACCCAGGAAGCTTTTGTTGAGGGCCCCAAATCGTTGAACACCTGAAGGAATTAATGATTCCTGCGTTTCCGCACTTCCCCTCCTATACGATTCCGAGGCTTGAGCAGGGCCTCCAAGGGAGTCCCTGGACGCAAGAAGCGACCAACAAGATATTACATGAGTAAGCCTTTCAAGCCTAGCTAGGACTTGAGCGCGCGCGAAGCGCGTGATGATTCTAGTATGCATATATGCATATACACATATACATACATGCATGCATGCATACATACATACATACATACACCTACATACACATACATACATACATACATACATACATACATACATACATACATACATACATACATGTATACATGCATACATACATACATACATACATAAATACATACATACATACATACATACATACATACATATATACATACATACATACATACATACATACATACATACATACACACATACATGCATACATGCATACATGCATACATGCATACATGCATACATGCATACATGCATACATGCATGCATACATGCATACATGCATACATGCATACATGCACGTGTGTACACATATATATATATATATATATATATAATATATATATATATATACACATATATATGTATATATATATATATATATATATATATAAATGATGCGGGGGGGCCGCAGGCCCGTTTTCTTTGTGTTTTAACGGGGTTTCGGCGTCCCGGAGCCAACAGGGCCCCAAGAGGCTGCAGGGAGGCCCCGGGAGGCCGCAGCAATGGCTCCAGATGCTTTTCAAGACGACTCCCATGACGCCAAGAAGGCCCCCGAAGGCCCCGAAGACGCCCCAAGAGGCACACCGAGAGAGCCCAATAAGCAAACATCGCAGATTTCCGATGGGAAAACTGATACTTTTGGCGTGTTTGCCTTTTGGGCGTCCACTGCGTCCAAGACGGCCCAAGAGGCACCCACGCCGGTCGAGGATGCCCCCAAGAGGGCCCCAAGACGGTCCACGAGGGGGCCCAGACGGCCCACGAGGCGCCCAAACCGCACAAAAACGCCCCGAGGCGGCGCCCAAGACGGGGACGAGGAACCGGAAATTCTGGCCTTTTGGCCCAAGAGACCCTAGGAGACCCCAAGACGCTCCAAGAAGGGGCCCAGAAGCCCCAAGAGGCCCCCATGAGACCCGAAAAACCAGCAAAAGAGGCCCCGAAGACGCCCCAAGAGGCACCCCGAGAGTGGCCCAATAAGCAAAGATCGTCGATTTCCGATGGGGAAACTAATATTTGTTTGGCGTGTTTGCATTTTTGGCGTCCACTGCATCCAAGACGGCCCAAGAGGCACCCAAGACGGCCCACGTGGGGGCCAAGACGGCCCACGAGGCGCCCAAACCGCCCAAGAACGCCCCAAGGGGGCGCCCAAGACGGGGACGAGGAACCGGAAATTCTGGCCTTTTGGCCCAAGAGACCCTAGGAGACCCCAAGACGCTCCAAAAAGGCGCCCAGAAGCCCCAAGAGGCCCCCATGAGACCCGACAAAAACAGCAAAAGAGGCTCCGAAGACACCCCAAGAAGCACCCCGAGAGTGGCCCAATAAGCAAACATGCGATGAGCAAACTTATATTTTTGGCGTGTTTGTCTTTTGGGCGTCCACTGTATCCAAGACGGCCCAAGAGGCACCCAAGGCGGTCGAGGATGCCCCCAAGAGGGCCCCAAGACGGCCCACGAGGGGGCCAAGACGGCCCACGAGACGCCTAAACCGCCCAAGAACGCTCCCAAGGAGCCCAAGAGGCCTTTCCGGGGGGCCTCCACAGCGCCCCAGGAGGGCCCAAGACGCCTCCCAGGAGCACCCAGAATGCGAAAAGATGGTCCAAGACGTTCCCAAGCAGCCCAAGTCAGCCTTCGGACGGCTCTCGAGGCTCCCAGGTGGCCTCAAGAGACCCCAAGAGAGGTCCGAGAGGCGTCCCGGGACGGCCCGAAGAGGCCCAAATCGTTGATTTCCATTTGTTTTCGCAATGTTTTTGGCTTCTCGCGCTTGCGAGCTTCCAATGGTCCAAGAGCGCCGAAGAGGCTCCCAAGACCGCCCCAAGACCACCCATGAGACCCTCAGGACGGCCCCCAGACAAGCCAAGAAGGCTCCAAGACTGCCGAAGAGGCGCCCGGGACAGCCCCAGACTACCCTAGAACAGGCCCAAAACGGGCCCAAGAGCGGGAGCAGGAGGCTTCCAGCGACCTCCGAGAGGCCTCTGGGACCCCCCAGAGGCCCCCAACACACCCCCGATCCTTGAGAGGCCCCAAAAAGACCCCGACGAGGCCCCAAACAGCCTAAGAGAGCTGCGAGAGCCGTCCCGAGAGAGCCCAAAGAGGGTAAAATCGTTGATTTCCCATTTCGTTTTCATTTTTGTTCCGCCTTCTGACGTTTTCCCGCTTCCAACCCTCGAAGATTAATAATTTGTTTGGGAAATTCCTTGGCGACGTACCCAACCCTTGCGCAATGCGGGGCGCAAATACATCAGGATTGCTACAACGGGTGTGATGACGTAACATGGACGCATATGATTTTGCGGCCAGCAATCGGAAGGTTCGCAGATTGCAGTCCCGCAGGGACGGCGTGGTATCGCTCAGGTCGCCGCGGTGCATCAGTCCGCAGGACCCCCCAGCAGCCCTCGAAAGTGGCGACAGTGTCGCAGATCGCAGCCCCCCGGGGACGGCGAGGTCTCGCTCAGGTCCCCGCGGTGCCTCAGTCCGCAGGACCCACCAGCAGCCCTCGACAGTGGCGACAGTGTCACATATCGCAGCCCCCCTCCAGGGACGGCGAGGTCTCGCTCAGGTCGCCGCGGTGCTTCAGTCCGCAGGACCCACCAGCAGCCCTCGAAAGTGGCGACCGTGTCGCAGATCGCAGCCCCCCATGGACGGCGAGGTCTCGCTCAGGTCCCCGCGGTGCCTCAGCCCGCAGGACCCACCAGCAGCTCTCGAAAGTGGCGACAGTGTCGCAGGTCGCAGCCCCCCGGGGACGGCGAGGTCTCGCTCAGGTCCCCGCGGTGCCTCAGTCCGCAGGACCCACCAGCAGCCATCGAAAGTGGCGACAGTGTCGCAGATCGCAGCCCCCGGGGACGGCGAGGTCTCGCTCAGGTCCCCGCGGTGCCTCAGCCCGCAGGACCCACCAGCAGCCCTCGAAAATGGCGACCGTGTCGCAGATCGCAGCCCCCCAGGGACGGCGAGGTCTCGCTCAGGTCCCCGCGGTGCCTCAGTCCGCAGGGCCCACCAGCAGCCCTCGAAAGTGGCGACAGTGTCGCAGATCGCACGGGGACGGCGAGGTCTCGCTCAGGTCCCCGCGGTGCCTCAGTCCGCAGGACCCACCAGCAGCCCTCGAAAGTGGCGACCGTGTCGCAGATCGCAGCCCCCCAGGGACGGCGAGGTCTCGCTCAGGTCGCCGCGGAGCCTCAGTCCGCAGGACCTAGCAGCCCTCGAAAGTGGCGACAGTGTCGCAGCTCGCAGCCCCCCAGAGACGGCGAGGTCTCGCTCAGGTCCCCGCGGTGCCTCAGTCCGCAGGACCCACCAGCAGCCCTCGAAAGTGGCGACAGTGTCGCAGATCGCAGCACCCCATGCAAGATGCACATAAGAGGTACTGCATGCAAGATGCACACGCACACATACGCGGCACCCACAAGGCGAGAGGAGACAAGAGGGAGGCGGGAGGCGGGAGAATGGGGATGAGGAGGAGGAGGAGGAGGAGGAGGAGGAGGAGGGACGCGACCACAGTGCTCTATTCAAAACGAATACCCAACCAAGGAGGGTTGGGAAATTACCCTGGCGACGTACCCAACCCCTGCGCAATGCTGGGCATGAGTAGCTTGGGAGACGTTATACGGAGGTGATGACGTGACATGGGCGCATATACTTCTGCGAGCGGCATTCGTGAGGTTCGCAGCCCCCCAAGGATTGCGATGTCTTGCTCAGATCTGCCTGGTGCCTTGCTCCGCTGAACCCGCCACCAGCCTTCGAAAGTTGCGACGGTTTCGCAGATCGCAGCCCCCCAAGGACGGCGAGGCCCCGCTCAGATCTGCGCGGTGCCTCACTCCGCAGGACCCACCAGCAGCTTTCGAAAGTGGCGACAGTTTCGCAGATCGCAGCCCCCCAGGGACGGCGAGGTCTCGCTCAGATCTGCGCGGTGCCTCACTCCGCAGGACCCACCAGCAGCCCTCGAAAGTGGCGACAGTTTCGCAGATCGCAGCACTGGAGAGGAGTTGCAGGGAGAGAAAGAGAACCATGCGCCCACCCTCCCGCTTGTATCCTCACCATGGTGCGGAGGCGCAGCCTATTCGTTCCCCTCCCTGAGCCTCATCCTCCCCCTCATCATCGTATTTGTTTGGCCTCCTGGTCATCATCATCATCATCCTCATCATCCTACTTAGCAACCTCCCCCTGCCTGATCCGAACTACCTGGAGATCTCTGGGGGCCTCCGTCCACAGAAGCCATATGTGACGCTCCCTCTGGGGTGCGATCTGCGCGAGGGGCGTCCCGAAATAGGCACGCTGCCGTTGGGGCCTTCGGTTGAGCTCCCTACATGGCCACGAAACGTGTGAGGGGTGTGCCGAAATGGGGCGGCACCGACATGCGGACCCTGCCGCTGCGGCCTTCGGTGGCGCCCCCTCCGGCCACGAAGCGTGCGAGGGGTGCGCCAAAATATAGGGTGGAACCCCATGCGAATGCAGCCACCGGGGCCTTCGGTGGAGCTCCCTATGGGGCCACGAAGCGTGTGAGCGGTGTGCCGACAAGGGGGTGTAACCGCATGCGGGCGCTACCGCTGGGGCCTTCGGTGAAGCTCCCTATGGGGCCACGAAACGTGTGAGGGGTGTGCCGAAATGGGGGTGGAACCGCATGCGGGCGCTGCCTTTGGGGCCTTCGGTGGAGCTCTGTATAGGGCCACGAAACGTGTGAGAGGTGTACCGAAATGGGGGTGGAACAGCATGCGAACGCAGCCACTGGGGCCTTCGGTGGAGCTCCCTCTGGGGCCACGAAGCGTGTGAGGGGTGTGCCGAAATGGGGGTGGAACCGCATGCGGGCGCTGCCTTTGGGGCTTTCGGTGGAGCTCCCTGTGGGGCCACGAAGCGTGTGAGGGGTGTGCCGACATGGGGGTGGAAGCGCATGCGAACGCAGCCACCGGGGCCTTCGGTGGAGCTCCTTACGGGGCCACGTAACGTGTGAGGGGTGTGCCGACATGGGGGTGGAACCGCATGCGAACGCAGCCACTGGGGCCTTCGGTGGAGCTCTGTATAGGGCCACGAAACGTGTGAGAGGTGTACCGAAATGGGGGTGGAACAGCATGCGAACGCAGCCACTGGGGCCTTCGGTGGAGCTCCCTCTGGGGCCACGAAGCGTGTGAGGGGTGTGCCGAAATGGGGGTGGAACCGCATGCGGGCGCTGCCTTTGGGGCTTTCGGTGGAGCTCCCTGTGGGGCCACGAAGCGTGTGAGCGGTGTGCCAAAACGGTGAGGTGGAACCGCATGCGGGCACTGCCGCTGGGGCCTTCGGTGGAGCTCCGTATAGGGCGACGAAGCGTGTGAGGGGTGTGCCGACAGGGGGGTGGAACCGCATTCGGGCGCTGCCTTTGGGGCCTTTGGTGGAGTTTCCCATGGGGCCACGAAGCGTGTGAGGGGTGTGCCGAAATTGGGGTGGAACCGCATGCGGGCGCTGCCATTGGGGCCTTCGGTGGAGCTTCCTATGGGGCCACGAAGCGTGTGAGGGGTGTGCCGACAGGGGGGTGGAACCGCATGCGGGCGTTGTCGCTGGGGCTTTCGGTGGAGCTCCCTGTGAGGCCACGAAACGTGTGAGGGTGTGCCGAAATGGGGATGGAACCGCATGCGAACGCAGCCGTTGGGGCCTTCCGTGGAGCTCGGCACCTGTGCCGCTGGGTGCCCTCGTGGCGTCCCAGGAAAACAGGCGGGTTGGCAGCCCGATCGTCACCACAGCTCGACGGGGTTGTGGGAGAGACTCTTGCCCTGTGGTTGGCCAGCCACAGTAGGTGCGGGCCCGCCGTACCACCCCTGAGAGGCCCGCTGGGGTTACTCGAAGGGGTCCCCCGACGTGGGGGGCGCGGGTACTTAAGTCCTTGGGCAGCGGGGCCTCCGCTGCTTGAGGCCGGCGGCCAATTGGGGGTGGTGCCGGTGGCCGAGTCTCGGGGTGGCATCTCGAGGCACCTCGCAACGGCGGCGCGGATATCGCCTGGGGCGGTCCGTGCCGCCGTTCGTGTTGCGAGGTCCGACTGCGTGTGAATCCATGCAGGCACTTTGGGTTCCTCCCTTCGGGTTGTGTCGCCCAGGCGTTCTGTTCGGGCACAAAAAAAGACTTCCGTGGAGCTCCTTACGGGGCCACGAAACGTATG
Source organism: Prorocentrum cordatum (assembly GCA_963575745.1). Classification (NCBI taxonomy): domain Eukaryota; class Dinophyceae; order Prorocentrales; family Prorocentraceae; genus Prorocentrum; species Prorocentrum cordatum. The sequence continues at coordinate 1,560,226 of CAUYUJ010003335.1, forward strand.
AGGGGTGAGCCGAAATGGGGGTAGAACCGCATGCGGGCGCTGCCGTTGGGGCCTTCGGTGGAGCTCCTTCTGGGGCCACGAAACGTGTGAGGGGTGTGCCGAAATTGGTGTCGATGATGGTGACGATAACGGCGATGATGATGGTGACGACGGTGATGATGACGATGATGCCGATGATGAAGACGATTATGAAGATGACGAAGATGATGATGACGATGATGATGATGATGATGATGATGATGATGGCGGTGACGGCGGTGATTCCAATGAGGAGGAGGGAGGGGCCAGCGGGAGCAGTGAACGCCGGGCGCTGTCTCTTCAAAACGAGGACCCAACACCACAGGATGGTTGGGAAATGTTGGTGATGATGAGCATCAACAGGAGGTTGTCGAGAAGGAAGTGCATCAGCGGTATCGCAGTCGAACGCAGGTGGGGTTGCCACACTTTGCAATGTGTATGATGCACGTGTGTGTTCCACACCTTGCGATTGCAGTTGAAGAGGGGCTCCGGAGCCAATGTTTGAAGGATGCTCTTGGCGAGATTGCCATTTAGAAGAAGTTTTGGACAAGTTTGAATATATCGGGTGTCAATGTTTGGGGGACGTCTCACGCAAAACGACCGGTGTTCTAAGTGCGACGTCCAACACGATTGAGACCTATTGTGTGTTTGAAGTTTTGATGGCAACATGTCGAACACCCAATGTGTCTGTTGACCGTGGCGTCGCAATCTGCGCGCGTGGTGCGATCGATGCTCATAATGTTGAGGATGTCTCGAGCGGAACGGCCAACGAAATCGTGAACGGGACATTCAACCAATCGCATCTGAGCTTTACTTTTTTCGGAAAAGTCCGTATGAATTGATCCTTGTGACTGTCTGTTTGGTCTTGTGACTGTTTGCACGGGAGCAGCTTGAGTCGTGATTTCGATATAAGACCTGTGCGCTCACAGGACCCTGCTGTGTTTTGTGCGCGGGGGGCGTCGTATTGCCTGCGCGATTCGAGTTTTTTGATCAAACTTTGGTGCGCAGCATCGGGGGCGGCATTTCGCACCGCCTCGGACTCCTGGACTTCCTGTCCAGCCCAAAACTCAGTTTCAAGATCATGAGTTGGGTCGACCGATTCGCACAATCCGTTTAACGTGACATCGGCGTTCATCCTCTTCGTATAAGTCACTATGATGTCACGTCTCGCCAAGGGTGGTCACGGACAGAGACACGGGGGGTATCCCGCCACGTGTGGGAGGAGACGCGGGAGTTTTGGAGGCACATCGTTCGAGGAAGGTTTGATGATTTGTTGTGGCCGATGCGCGTCCTTGATTCGATTCAAAAACCGTTCACGTTCTCACACAGGTTAGCGGTACATCATCGTTACAAGTATCGTTGTATCGTCATAGCCGTCGCCATCGCAGTCGTTATAGTGTTCTTTGTGGAGCGGGATTCCCGCATTTCGATGTTCTGAAAAGTGCCTTCTTTGCCCTCGGACAAGTCATCCCAGAAGCTTGCGGGGCGACGCTATTCGAGGAGGGTGGAGGAGTATGATGACACGTGGTTCCAAGAAGGAAGAGGCGCGGATGTGAGCAAAAAGGAGGGTAAGGACGGAGCCAGAGGAGGAATATTCGGAATTTCAAGGTGGTGAATGAGCTGGAGGATTTTGGAGTAAGTGGGTAATGCGCGGGAGCAAGAGCAGCAGGAGCACGATGATGAAGGAAAGGAAGCAGGAGGAGTTGGGGGACGAGCAACGGGAGGGGATGGAGTTGTCGACGGATGAGAAGCAGGAGGCCGAGGAAGAGTTGATGATACCATGGGTTTCCTACCGACTCTTTCATATGGGCCTCTCAGGCTGCGAATCGGTTTTGCAGACAGTAGGCGAGCGTTCGACAAATGAAGCTAGGTGGTGATGCGCATGATGAGGACAGGAGGAGCAGACAGACCGAGGAGAAGGAGCATGAGGAACAGGACGCAGTGGATGGAGCATAGAGATGGGGCAGGAGCTAGACATGTGGAGATGGAGGGGGAGGAAGGATGAGGAGGATGGGATAGGACAGAGTAGGTTAAGGAGTGAGGATTCAGGGTGGAAGATCATGAGGAGAGTGGAAGGTTGGAAGACAAGGCCTGCGAGGACCTGCGAGCGGCCGCGTGCCGCGTGCATGGCCCTGGGTGAGTTCTCGAATGGGCACATCCGTCCTCAGAGGCTAGCCTTCTCACCAATCAAGTCGGAGGGGGGGGGCTCGGCTGGAGGGTGGCCCACCCCGCCCTGTGGTCGAACACATGCGACCCCGCTCTCGCGCTGCCCGGGAGGCGGGGCAGCAGGAGACGGGAGGAAGATGAATGGAGGGGGGGGGGGCAGGAGGCTGGTGCGTGCAAGAGGAAGGAGGAGGAGGAGGAAGAGGGAGGTGGATGGTGTATGTAGGAAGATGGTGGGAGGATGGGAGGAGAGAGCAGGAGCGACGACGTAGGGAGGAGGATGAGGACGAGGAGGAGGAAAGGACCAGTGGAAACCCAAGAGTCATCAACGATGTTGGAATTAACCCTCCCTCCGAGCTCCCTCTTCATAGGCCCCTACAACGGTTCATTTCCATTGAGGGAACTGCCTCGTTGGAAGACAACAGTTTGAAGATCCTGAAGCGCGCTAAAACATTGTCCTCGGGATTTCAACGCCACGTAGCAATCTGACTGTTGCGTCTTGATGATCCAGCATCGTGCCAGAACGCAATTTTTGGGACTTCGGAACAGCGAATCAAGATAACTGCTGCGCCCGGATAACCCTGAGTTCTTCCAAAACGCCACTTCTGGTACGCTGATAATGGGAACCCGTGAAACTCTTTTCACCATTGTATAATGAATGTGCGCGGCGCTAAGGCGAGAGCCACATTTTGAAAAGGAACCGCCCTCAATCCGTAAAGCTTTTGCACATGTTCAAACACATGTGTGCAGCGCTACGGCGAGAGGCACATGTTGAAAACGAACCGCCCTCAATCCGTGAAACTTCTGCAATTTGTTAAAACGAATGTGCGCGGCGCTAAGGCGAGAGCCGCATTTTGAAAACCAACCGCCCTCATTCCGTGAAGCTCTTGCAAGCTTTCAAAACGAATGTGCGCGGTGCCAAGGCCAGAGTCACATTTTGAAAACGACCCGCCCTCCATATGTGAAGCTGCTGTCATTTTTGAAGCGTCAGTGTCATAAACGGTGAGGAAGTCTCAGGGGAAACGCCCGGCCCGCCCAAAAATCTTGTCTAGGGGTGCGACAGGGAGGAGTTATTTATAAGGAGAAAGAATGGAGGGTCACACGCGTGCACCAGGCCGCCTGCCTTCCAACGGTCGCGCAGCCCCCGCCCCCCTCCAGGAGTGTCGGGACATGGCCCGCGAGGCGGGCTGCTGCAAGGCGCCCGCCGCCCTCCCTCCCCCTCTAAGATGGGGTGCTGGCACCGGCAACACATCCTGTTCATGCTGAAGAGGCCTCGCTTTCGGTGTCGCCGCGGACGCTGCCCAAACGCCGCCTGCCCAGCAGCGGCAGCTGTCGGTTTCGGACACCAGTTGTTGTTTCAACATCGTACCCATTTTTCCGTATCCGTTTCGGGCGTCCAACCCCAGGATTGGGGCCGAGGGGGAAGGGGAAGAGCCAGTACTGAGACATTTGGTCGCTCGGAGGTCCTCGGCAGCACGCAGACCTGCTCCCTGGGTGCCATTTCGCACCAGTTGCCTGCTTGTTTCACTCGTGTCCTGGCTTTCGACCGCGTCGTCTCTCGCCTTCGCCGCCGACCAGCAAGTTTCATTCATACCGTACTCGCTGGAATGATCTCGCATCGATGGTGGAGACCCGTTGCCGTTACGAGCTATTGCCGTCGTAACATAGACTCCGCCGCCAACCCTGCACGCGCATTATTCCGGATCTGGGTCTTCCAGATGGGGTCAGACTAGTAAGTGTCGGAGGATCGCGCCGCATCGCCGATGCATCGGAGATGCGGCACGATGTGGAACCCGAGTTTTTCCACGCCGACGTCGCCGATACATCGCCGATGTCGCCCATGCTTCGACCATGTGGTCCGACTCCATCTTCTCTGACTGCAGTTGGGGGGCCTCTCACTGTGGTGTCGGCGGGAGACTGCAAAGTCGCCCCATCAAAGCACCTTAACAGCAGCAAAGCCGAAGAGGCAGGAAGGGGATGAAAGCAGCTGGGAGGGGTGAGAGTACGGGATCATTGCCGTCGGAACCAAAACTTTGGCAAACATACTGTTGAAGTTCACTGCTGCCACTTCCGCGTGCCTCCCTTCCCGACGCCGTTCTCTGCTACAAACCCTCCCGACGCTAGGGCGGAGGGAGGGCTTAGCCTCTTTTGACCTGCCTGCAGCAAGGCAGAACCGCTTGTGGTGAAACAACACATCACATCGACATTGGTAGTGGAGTTACCGTCGAGCGGGTTCGATCCGCCGCGTAGGTCGCGGCGGAGGAACCTCAGCGAAACTTGACCCCGGTGGGGGAATCGATATGCCCTCAGGAAGGGACATGGACGCTAGGGCGGCAGCAGCTCAGCCCTCGCACGGCGCGCGGATGAACGGGACAGCCCCCGGGCTGGTGGCCCAGAAGAAGACGATGGTTTCCGATCGGCCGACGGCGGTACGTGGGCCGACCGCGGCACGCGGCCACTGCGGCGCGTGCTGGAGGAGCCCCCCGCGGTGCGGGAGGCCCCCGTGGACGAGGCGTATGGAACTCGTGGCCTGATTGGGGCACTCACGGACTCCCTGGGCGTGAGTGGGGAAGTTCCTGGTCCGAGGAGAGGGAGCGCTGGGGCCCCCTCAGGCCGGAGCCAGGCGTATCGCCCGCCTGGCACGGGTGGGTGACGGAGGCCAGGGCCGACCCAGGTCGGGATCGGTCATCCAGCGAACGGTCGGAGACCTGGAGCTGGGACGGCTTGCGAGCCGTCGGCGGAACTGCCAGAGACGGAAATTGGCGCGAACCGAACGGGCAACGGAGAAGTACGTCCCCGAGTGGGACGGCAATTCGGTGCCACTCCATACGTACGAGCGCCGAGTGAAGATTTTCGGGCCGAGCACTGCGATCCCGCCTCAGCGGCGGGGCGTCTGGCTGCTCTTCAGGCTCAAGGGGGATGCTGGGGCGAAGACGGAACACCTCGATGCCCTCGCCGTGCCCGACGGGTCCTCGCCGTGCCCGACGGCGCGCAGGTGCTCCTGCGCTACCTGCGCAGCAAGTACGACCAGCAGGAGCTGAAGGTTGACACGCTGGTGGACGAGTTCGCGGGGAAGCTCGCGCGCAAAGCTGGCGAGGAGGTGCTGGACTTCGAGACGCGCTACACGAGACGGAGGTCCGCGAGCTCGAGGAGGCCATGGGCGAGCCTCTGAAGAACCACCTTAAGGCGCACTACTTCCCCGAGAAGTTGCGAGTGGGCGGCGACAAGGAGAGCTAGATCATCACAGGCGCTGGCAGCGAGCTGGTCTACGAGAAGCTGCGGGGCTTCGCCAAGGCGCGCCTGCCCCGCGCGTCGATGCTGCTGAGGACGTGAACCATGCAGCCAAGCGCAGGCGGCGGAGGCGGATCCCGCCGAGAGTACCTGAACCGGAACCATCGAAGGCCAGGACGGGCCGCGGGCCGCGGCGGGGGGGCGCCGTGCACGCGGCGCGCGGGGGCCAGGGGGACGACCCTGATGACGCCGCGCGGGGCGACGGCGAGCCGCCCGAAGACGCGGGGCACGACGAGGAGATGGAGGCCGAGGGCGACCAAGGGCAGAAGAAGCGGCTGAGTACGAACAGGTTCCTATGGAGTTACTGGCTTTCCTGACGGAAAACGCCGCGATGGCGACCCAGGCATAGAGGGCCCGCGCCGAGGCGGAGAAGGCGCGCGATTGCTACCGCGGCGGCGCGGTGCGCGAACGCCCCGCGCCGGGCACTGACCGAACGGGGGCTTCCTGTCCAGAGCTTGCATAGTGCCCGGACCCGGGTGGCACCAGAGGGGCGGCGCCATGCGCCGCAATGGCCGCTGCGTGCCGCCAACGAAGAGCACGGGGGGACATGGCGGTGCACCGAGCATCGAGCCCGGCGGGCCCAGATGTTGAATCCCAGGGAAATCGCGCGGCCCCCCGCGGATCGAATGCTCGTGGCGTTCGAGGAAAAAAAGAAGCGGAGGCGCGAAGCGACGCTTGCCACGGTGGAGATGCCCGCGACGGTGCGGCGAATAGACGGGCCCGAGCAATCCGGCCATCGGGCCGCGCGCGAAGCGATGTCGGCGCACAGCAGGGGGGCGGGGCCCGCCATGCTAGACCGCGAGACGCATGGCCGTGAGCTGAAGTGGGAAGACATCGCGCCAGTTCACCAGAAAGGCCTTCGCGCCGCCATTTAGAAGGAATGGAATTCGCGGCTGCGCTAGAAGTGCGCGACTGTGCTGGGGCCAGCGGAGGAGGCGTTGCGGCCGGTGGGCCGTCGGCGGGCCCTTGGCAGCGACATGAAGCGAAAAACAAGAACGCTGCACTGCGCGGCACGGGGGCGCCGACGCCCGCGCGCGCAAAGGCGCGGCTGCGCGCGCAGGGCCAGCGCGATCCCGACGCGAAGCTGGAACGGTGAAGACCGATGCTCCCGCCTTGCAGCGATATGGCTTCCACGCTTCCCTGCAGCTGTCCGCGAACCTCGGCTGGGTCGCGCGCGCGACAGTCGCGGGGTGGTCTTCCCGGACTCGAGCCAGGCCAGTTGCTCAAGATCGAAAGGGGGATGTGCGGGCTGCCCGACGCTCCACGAGCATGGTTCAACACCTTTTCGCAAGGCCCTGGTCGAAGAAATGGGCTGGGGGCAGTTGCATCTGGACGTGGCGTTTTTTTTTGTTTTCCGGCTTGTGCGAGAGCGGCCGTCTCGCGGGCGTGCTGATCGTTCATGTTGATGATTGTGTGATTGCACGCGATGGCGGCGCGATGGTGCGCAACATAGAGGGCAAGCTCAGCGAGAGGCCCCCGTTTGGGCCCTGGACGGCGGCGTCGGGGCAAGCCAGCGGCGACCTCTACAACGGACGTCGCCCCCGAGTGGCCGGATTGCGTCGAAGTCAGCATGCCCGAGTTTACCGACGGACGCCTGGGTGAGGTCGACTGTGGGCGGGCGGAAAAGTGGGAGGCGCCGCTGCCCCCGATCAGTAGGGCGGATTTTCAGTCGGCGCCGGGCCCTGTGCACTGGCTAGCCGGGCAGTGCCGGCTGTGCAAGGCCTTCGAGATGAACCGATTTCAGAAGCCCCAGAAAGAACTGACCCATGCGGACGCGCGGGAGTTGATCCAATGCATCTGGGACGTCAAAGCCAGTCGCGACCGCCTGCCTGGGGTTTGTGCCGATCAAGGGCCGCATAGGAGTGGGCTGCTGGCATGGTTCTTCTCTCCGCGGCAACGTCGGCGAGCTGCTGGAGACGGACGAGGGCCGCAAGAGGTTCGGTCGTCACAGGGTCCGGTCGCAAACCAGAGCATGAGTCGCAGCAGGTGACCTGGGCTGCTTGGAACAGGAGGAGCTGCCGATATCCATCTTGGACTGGCGCAGCCGGGCGAGCCACCGCGTGGTTGCGCCGGCGTTCTCCGCCGAGACGGCGGCGCGCCTGGCGGGCCATGGCAGGGCCCGCTACATGCGGCTGCGCGGATGGAGCAACCAGTCGGTGGTGGAGTACGGGGAGGCACAGATGCCGCCCGCGCTGTTTACCGACTGTCGGAGCTTGTGTGACCATGTGAAGATCGCAGGGTCACATCCCAGACTACCGGCGCGACGCGGCGTGGTTCGCCAAGCTGAAGGCACACGCGCCACGCGGCCCGTAGAGATGAATGCAATGGGGAGGGGGGGGGGGGGGGGGGCGAGGTGGTTACCTAGCCGGTAGATGATGTCTGACGGGCAAACAAAATGTGGTCTCAGTAGTTTATGTTGACGAGTCGAACGCGAGAACGCGAGATGAGCGCTCAGGCCAACAAGCGAGGCAAGGCGGCAGGCGACGGGAAGCCACGGATCCTCCGCCCCACCTCGCCCTCTCTCGCTCTTGTGACAAGCCGCGCCGCGCAGCCGCTGCGGCCCGAGCGAGCGCCAGCGCGCGCGTGCCCCCGGCCAACCGTTGCTGCGTCATGGCCAGCCATGGCGACGCGAAGACCGCGCCCCCTTCGGGCGGCGAAGGCGAGCGGCGGGGCCGCAGTCGGGCGCCGCCCCGCGCGGGGCGCGGCGTGGTCAAGGACGGGCCGGTCTTGCTGCCAGATGCGAAGCAGGCGCCGCGCGCTGCGGCCCCAGTCCCCGTGGGAGCGCCGAGAGAAGAAAGAGCGCAAGGGGGGCAGGAGCTCGGGGCGCGAGCTCCAGTTCGGTCCGGGGCCTGGGCCCGCGTGCTGGGCGCGCAGGGGGCGCGGCGGCGATGGCTCGGCGGGGGGGGGGGGCGTGGCGGGCGAGGGGCAGGTCTTGGAAGTGGGCGACCAGTGGTTCACGTTCGACCGCAAGGAGGTGCAGGACTTGAGCGACAGCCAGTGGCTGCTCTTGCTCGGGAACTTCTACCGGGCGGCGTGCCCGGCCGGGAGCACCGGAGGCGATCGCGCATCGTCATCGGGCTGGGGCGAGCAGCGGAGGAGCGTCGGCCTCGTCAGAGGATCGCAGTGGCGACGCGGAGGAAGAAGGATAAGAAACTGCCCCGACGCGGAACGAGGTGCCAACCCGCCGCAGGATGGCCTCCGACACTGCCGCCGCCGGCGGGGGGGGGCTCGGGCGCGAGCTACACCGCCGCGGGCCCGACCGCGAAGAGCAAGCGGGGCGCCGAGGGCTACGGGCCCAAGAAGAAGGGCAAGCGAGGTGGCGCGGTCAGCGAGAGACCCAAGAAGCCGCGCAGAGGCGGCGCCTCCACGTCCGCAGCGGACCAGCTTACCCCAGGGGGCATCCCCTCGGAGCAGCTGGGGCACTACGCGTGCCGCCTGTGCTTCCAGGAGGGGCGCCGGGGCAATCCGCGCCCTCGCTCCTTTGCCGACGGCGCCCCCAACGACGGGCGCTGAGGCGGCCCGGGGGCGAGCGGTGCCGCCAGCGGCGGCGGCCAGCGGCAGGGGGGGGGGGCGCTCCCCCGACCAGACGTGAGCGGCGCGCTCGACGTCGCGCTTGTTGCCGTCGATTAACCCACTCCTCTTGTGGAGCGCATCGTGGAGCGGAGTCTCCACCGAATGCTTCTATCCTCCGGTGGAGGGCAGCGCGGGACGAAGATCCCGCAGACGGCAGAGTCCGAACCCTCGTCGCCCCTTTGTGGGGGACTTTCGGGACAAAGATCCCGCGACGCGCCCATCCGTGGCTCGCTGCCGCCTCCGGAGGAGGTCGGTTCCATTTACTTTGGTACCTCTGGTGGGTTTTTTTTTTTTTCTTGGGACGGAGATCCCACAGTGATCTTATCTACAGATCACATGTGCCTCCAAAAGAGGCCCGTGTTTTTTCTCGGTGCGCGCCCGCCCACCGCGTGGGCGGGCGGAGTACTGGAAGGACGAGGGGGGGAACACAAAACAGTAGCACTGTTGAGGTTCGCTGCTGCCACTTCCGCCGACCTCCCCTTCCCGACGCCGCCTTCTGCTACAAGCCTTCCCGGCGCTATGGCGGAGGGAGGGCTTAGATTATTTTGACCTGCCTGACCGTTTGTTGTGAAAAAACACCTCGCATCGACACATACATCGATGCGAGAACACGCTCCTTAAATTTATTGTGAAGAAGTCTCAGGCGAAACGGCTACCGTTACGGGCGGGCACGGGCCCTCGGTAACCCTTGTGGGACTTCATTCGAAACCTTTAGCGGGACGCTATCAAGGAGCAGTCGACTTTAAACACATCCGGGGGTCCGCGCGTAATGTTTCATCTGTGATTGACCCGCTCCCTGGCGCGCGGAACGCGCCAAGGGCGGCGCCAGACGCGCCGCCAGGGGGGGGGGCAGCGATTACCTCCGAAGGTTAATGTTTATGTTTGTTTCGGTATTCGAAAAGCAGATGTTTGACAAACTTGGCCTCCTCGGCGTCGGGACGGGCATAACAAATAAGCAACAACTCAAGGTTCCAGATCTCTAGAGGTCCACATCGAGAAACAAATTCATGACCTCGGAAGCGTGGGGTCGTCCCCGACGTCGTCAGCGAGGGAGGGGCCCAGGAAGGAAAAGGAGCGTGGAGAGGGGAGGAGGAGGAGGAGGTGGAGGCAGGGAGGGCAGGGAGACACCAGGCGCCCCGATTCGTTCGACGCGTGGCTCCCAGGGGTTTGATCGAATTGCCTACAGGACCAAGTTTTCGTTCTGGGTGTTTCGTTGACGGTCCCAGGGCCCGTTGAGGGCCGCGGGAGGCCGAAGATTATCCAAAAACAGTCGCTGCCATTTGTTCAGAGCCATCTCTGGGAGAGCTCGTCTACGCGCAGAGATGGGTCGGGGGAGGGGTGAAGGCTTCTTAGAGGCACCCCTGCTTCTTCGAAGCTGCGGGCCTTGTCTGCAGATGAAGGGCCCGCGCCTCGTAAGAAGCAGCCTCCTGAGAAGCCTCCCCCCTCCCACGTACCTCCTGTTGCGCGCCGCCAAACAGCAGGTGCTCCTAGACTGCAACGACGGGAACGTGGCCTTCTACGAGAAGTGCGGCTACCGGCGGTCCGAGAGGCGCCGGCCCCCGCCGGAGCGGGAGCGGCCTTTTTCTGGCGGGCCGCGCGCTGCCGTTGCGGCGAGGCTGGCAGGTTGTGGTCGGGGGGCAGGAACACGTGTCCACTGTGCCAGGTTCTGGTGCTGCCAGAAGTGCCCCTAGCCCGAGGTGCCCCCATGATTTCCGAGGAAGCCTCCACGACCTCCAGAGCACCCTTCACGAGGCCAAGGCGGCCCAGGGGCTCCGAAATTGAGCAGAAAGCAGGGTGCACCTTGGGCCAGGGGCACCTTTCGCGACCCCCGATAGATTTGTTACAGTGGTGACGCGCACCAAGAAATCGTATGCTGTTCGTCAAGGTGCTCTGGGTTTCTGTGTTCCCAGCGATGCGCAGTGACTTCCCCCGATCGTTACGAAGCGAAGCTGTTGCGTCCAGGGTGCCCTGGGTGTCTCCCTCAATCGCTCCTCGCGCATTTCCTAGTCATCACGCTCTTGGAAGACACTTTTCGGGCCAGGGTATCCTGGATCTCTCCGATTGGGGCCCTTGGCTAAGAAACCCAGACCATGAGCAAGACAATGTGTTGATTTTCAGGGCTGGGTTTCTTGTGGGGGGTCTTGCCGCCGTGTCCCCACTAGACATTCGTTCACCATTTAAGTAGTGGCAAATGGCTGCTTAAAGACAGTGTAGATTTGTTCTCAAAACGTGTCGCCCAGAGAACCGGCCAGAAAATTAGACCTTATCATGTGGCATCCACACATTTGCCGAGTCCAATGGGACAGGGCCCAAATACCTTAGTCGATAGCGGCTCACATGTTGTTGATGTTCCCGGACGTTCTCGACTGATTAATTTACGTTTTCAGCCGTTGTTCGATGGATCTTCTGACGTTTCTGATGGATTTCGGGCGTCTTCGATCGATTGTCTTGCGTTTCTGGTCCTTGTTGTACAGATCTTCTGACGTTCTTTAGATTTTCTGATACATGTTGGAGCCGGTTCGATACTTTGGTCTTATGCAGGTTTCTGTTCCGTAGGCGTTCGGGATCAGGAGAGGTTTCCAACAGTTGCGCCTCGTCGAAAGCGTGCCGGAGATATCGGAATCGTCCCACGCGGCCGCCTGATGCCTTAGACATGGCCCGAGAGCAATCCTTAGACATGGCCCGAGAGCAATCATTTCCATTTCGATCCGAATCGATCTCGATTCCGTTCGGCCTGATCTGGCCGAATGCCGAGATTCCGGCGGTCCAGTGCGGCCCCATGTTTACGTGGCGTTGTTGTGCATTTTGGCGTGTCAGTCCAATTCGACTCCGACTCTTCGGGTCAACGTTACGCTCAGGGAGGGATGCGTCGACTCCCAATCGCCCCTTCATCGCCGATAGGGTCCTTCTAGCCCACCCCGTGAGCGATTTTTACTTTTCGTTCCCAGGGTAACGCTCATAACCCAGGCCCCCCCCCCACCCGGCCCCACCCCCTCCTCTCAGTTAGCGCTGACGATCGCATTGGGATGGGGTCTGGAGCCCCCCCCCCTACATACTGTGGCACATACGGGCAATTGATGCGCTGGTGTTCGATGCCGGGCCACTCTCCCTCCTTGCGGGGATTGGGCATCTCTGGCGGGTCGCGCGCTCGGGTGGCGGCGAGGCTGGGTGAATCAGCCCCGCCACCACGCGATACAGTCGGTTCGTGTCGTGTCGACGCGGCTGCGACCCCAGCGCAGGCGTTCAAGGTTGAACGCCGCGTGTCGCCTGGAATCTACGGACATCGGACGACCCTGCGCGATCGGAAGCCCGACATCGTTAAAGGTGGAACGATCTACGCGGTGTCAGCTGCCAGTTCTTAAGTCGTCACGTCATGAACTTGCCGTGAACCAATATCCATGTCCATCGGGTAGTTTTCCCTCGCTCGTCGACCTTCCTCCCTGGATGGGGTAGATGCCGTTGTAATCTGGTTCTGTGGCACCTGAGCCCACCTGGGCTCGGTGGGCGTAGTGGCAGTGAGATAGATCGGAGATATCTAGAGGATCGAGGTATGTTCAGCAGGATCGACATGGGTTCGGAGAAAGGATTCTGACGAAGACCGACAGCATTTTCTGTCCATTTCGGACTGGGCTCGCTGTCGGAGTCGCCGCGGACGCGAGTCATTCGGGACGCAGGTATCCTGCGCAACAGCGTCGGCTGTCGATGTTGGACAACATTTGCTGTTGAGCATCGTCCCCGTGGTTGTCCGTCTCCGTATGGGGCGTGTCGATCTTGGGGCGCTCTTTGTCTTCCTGTGGGCTTTTGGAGGCATTGAGGGATTACGTTGCAGTTCACCTTCAGGGCACCTTGTACCTGTCTTTCCTGATGCGGGTTCGACGCGGCTTCGACTCGGATCTGACGCGAATTCGACCCGGGTTCGTCGTCGATCCGACGCAGGTTCGATTCGGCGTAGATTCGGCGCAGAGCGCACCAAGGGAGGGATGACGCGAGACGAGGGGGGGAAGCGGAGGGAGTTGGTGGTTGCTGGTACGGGCTTCCCTCCTCCCCCATCCCGCTTTTCGCCTGATGCGGGCGACGGTCGAGGCGTTGCAGGAGCTGGGGTGGGGGGCCTGCATGCCCGTCTCCGTCCTCCTCTGTCCGGCATTCCCCTTTCCCTGGAGTTAGCTTGAGCCCCGTGCATTGTTTCCGGTTTAGCTGCATTGCTTGCGATGTAGTTTGAGCCCCGTGCATTGCTTGCCCCGTGCACTGCTTGCTTGAACTGCTGGCGCGCATTGCTTGCGTGCTGCATTTGCTGTGGGCGTGCGGAGGGGGCACTGGGAGGAGGACGACCCCGGCCGCTTGGCCTCGTGGAGGGATCGCGCAGCGGTAGTTTTTGTTGTTGTTCGTCGGCCGCCGGGGGATCTCACCGTGCTGCTTCGGGGGTCCGTCAGGGAGCGGTTCGGGGCTTTCGAGGATGCGTCGACACGCGAACGGCTATGTAGGTAATGGTGATGCAGGTTTCGGTGTCGTGGGAACGCGCGGCTCGTGCTTTCCCACAGTTCGCTGTGTCACTTTCGTTCGATACTTTAAGATATTGAACGTGTAGGAAAGTGCGGTTAATCATTTCCTACAATTTGGCTCCCATTAAGCAGCAGTGCTGTTCGCGTGGCCCTGCGGGATGGGCCGAGATCTCCGGTGTCACATGTCGGGGGGTTGTGTCGGAGGACAGAGGGGAAGGTAATTCGGATGCCTCTGGGCCTCGAGAGACCTCGGTGGAGGGGGAGGACGAGGATAAGGATATGAGAGGAAATGATACATGTGGAGGAGAAGAGGACGGAGACTGATGATGATAACGGTAAGGAGAAGGAGTAGCGGGGAGTAGGACGGAGGGGGGCTCTTGCAGCGGGAGGTGGGAGGTCGAGGAGGATTGGTGTGGAAAATCGAATGTAAAAAGGAGACGCGGGGATCAGGGAAGAGGGTCAGGAGAGGAGGGGCGAGGAGGGGAGAGGAGAAAGAGGAGGTGGAGGAGGAGGAGGAGGACGCTTTATCGTGCCAAGCCGTTTCGTACTCTTGCCCGCCCCTGGGGTGCACCTGGCCTTGCTCCCAAAGATTGGGCGAGAGCCCACGAGGATAAGTGAATGCTTCAGTTCGTGATCGTTCTGTCAGTTGCGGCTCGTACGGTCTAGATCTCATGGGCGACGGCGCATGCGAATCCAGTCGTCGCTCCGCACCGCCCGTCGCCCTGGTCGCTGCCCGAGCTCGAATGGGTCAGAAACCACTCTAGCATATGTGATGTCGTCCTCCGTGCGACTGAATTTCAAGTTGTGCCAACGAGGACGATTCTTTCAGGATTGCACTCTTTTGGTGATGTGTTCAAGGCAGGCTTTGATTGTCAGGATGGGTATCGGACCTCCTTCTGTCCATTGGCCATATGCCGTGTCCCGTGTCGTTGCCGAGTGCTTGTGTGAGCGTGCTGCTAAATCGGCCCCGACGTGTCCGATCGGCAAGCGAACCGCGTTCCCATGCACATGCCTGGGGGCCTTTTTTGTGGGTTTGTCGGCAGCGCCGCCGTCGGCGGCGAGGAGGCCCGCCCCGCGCTTGCTATCCATGTCTCTCTCTTCTGTTTTGTTGTTTCTCTCTCTCTCTCTCTCTTTCTCTTGCTTGAGCCGCTTGCATGCCAGCGTCGTTGTGGGCACCGCGGACACATCCTCGCCCAAGGGGGTGCGCAGGAGGAAGGGCAGCAGGATGAGGGGGGAGTGAAGATAAGAGGGGATAGGAGCGGCGGGGATCAGCGCCGCCAGTTCAGGACCCGAATGGGGCGCGCACCCGAGTTAGGGCGAGTGGAAAGGAAAAGGGGGAAGAGGTGGAGGAGGAGGAGGAGGTTCCGTAACACTCCTGGCTCGAGCTCGCATTATCGCCCTGTGGTTTGAGTCTGATTCACAGGCGTAGGGCTGATCCGAACTCTCGCAGGCTTGCCACCGCGACCCCCGCGTGAGCTTTCGTGCGCCGCGGGGCACGTTCTGGCATCGTTCCCGCAGTCGTCTTTTCGGGCGCCGCTGCCAGCGCGACGCGCGAAAGATAGGTGCGCCCGCGGACTCGGAGGAGATGGCGAGACTCGCAGCTGCCATGGATGAGGTCCCCGTGCTTTTCGGCGCCCGCGGGTCCGGAGGTCACGCGAGCCGCTTTTCGAAGGCCCCCGCGGACGAGGAGGAGTTCCCTTCTTCGGCGAAGGCGCCAGCAGGAAGGACGACCGCCACCTTCAGGCCAGTCGCGCTGCCGGCGGGCATCGCGCCCCCATCGTCGGGCCCCTGGCGGACAGACCGCCGAAGGCCAGCGCGCGGCGCGCCGGCTGCCCGGCGGAGGGTCGGCGGACGCCGACACCGCGGGGCCGCGGACACTGCCGAGGCGCAGCGTCTCGCGACCACCGCCAATATGTAGGGCGCAGGATTGGCAGCCACTGTTCGCACCTCGTGCTTATCGCTGTCGCGGCAGGTGGAGCTCAGAGTCTGTGCGTCGCGGAAAATCGGCGCGACGGTCGCGCAACGCAGATCCAGGCTCGCGACAGACGCGCCGAGCACTTGGAGAAGCAGCTGTCGTTCCTCGCCAACGAGAAGCCGCCTGTGGAGGCGTTGCCATCGGCCGGACTCGACAGAGAGGTTGGCCCGACCATCATCGCGGCGCGATATGGCGACACTTGTGGCAAAGACTCAGGTCAAGACCGCAGTCATCACTTGGCTCACCAGGGCCATGGTGTCAGAGGAGGATTGCGAGATCGAGAGGGATGAGGCGGCCACGACGCTCGCGATTCGCATCGGAGTCGCGCCGGTCATCGCGGCGCGCAGAGTCAGCCTGGCCACCGAGGTCGAGAACGCGCAGGGCCCGCTCCAGGAGCTGCGCTCGTCAGAGGGCAAGACCCCGTTTCAGGTCAGGACTGCCCGCGCGCTCAGGCGGGCAGTGCAACTCCACCGCGGAGGCGATGCCGAACCGCCGCGTTTTCTACGCAGAGCACGGATCTGTGTCTCGCCAATGACTCCTGCCCTGCAAGCTCGCTGCTCGCGCTGGGCCCCCCGCGAAGATCGAGCGGGGCCGCGCTGCGCTACAGTAGCTAGGCCCCGATCCCCGCCAGATCAAACCGCCCGCGCCCAGCCCGGCGGCCGGCCCGGACGGCCGCGCCGCAGCGGGGCCATCAGAACGACGCGGAGGCACTTGACCTGTAGTTTTGGCAAGCGGCTGCCGCTGACCCGAGACAGCCGAGGCGCTC
Source organism: Prorocentrum cordatum (assembly GCA_963575745.1). Classification (NCBI taxonomy): domain Eukaryota; class Dinophyceae; order Prorocentrales; family Prorocentraceae; genus Prorocentrum; species Prorocentrum cordatum. The sequence continues at coordinate 1,576,511 of CAUYUJ010003335.1, forward strand.
GCTCTCTCTCTCTCTCTCTCTCTCTCTCTCTCTCTCTTCCACTTCGAGCTCCTACCCGATCGAAGGAACTAGCCCACGGTCAATACTAGGCGCGCAATGGTCGAACGGCTCTGGGCACGGGTTGCGAGGCCCCATGCATCACCGCCGTCGGCCTCGCCGAGCTGTCTCATCTCTGACTCCGGCGGTTTTCGCGCCCCGCTGGCGGCGCCGTCGCCTGCCTCCCCGACTTCAGCTTCCTTGATCACCCCCTTCCCGAGGCCCCCATTCTAGGTCGGGCCCTGGATCTCGCCGTCGAATCAAGTCATCAAGTCCCAAGAAGGCGCCCTGACCGTGCATTGTAGCATCTGTTATTTCGGAAACATGTCAGAGGCCCGGGGGCGACTGCGTAGGCCTGGAGGGTCGAGTGCGGGGGTCGGGCGCAGGCCCCCGGCACATGTATCTCTGCGGGCCATGCGCGGGCGATGCATCCTCGATTGCTGTGTTCGGCGGAGGGAACTATCGAAGCCCCCCGCCTGCGCCGGCGCGCGAGACTTGAGAGCGAACGATGCGAAGGGGGCTGGGGGCCGGGGAAGGGCGACGAAGACAATGCGCGCTGAGGGCGCAAGAAGAAGAGGTTGAGATAGACCAAAGCGGCGCGGTGAGTGTAGAAATCTGGCCGGCCAATCTGACACGCGGAACGCTGCGCCTCATATATGGGGGCCTGGAGGGCCAGGGCAGCATGTGAATTCACCTTATGGGGGAAAGCAACATGTGATGTCACATTTTGGGAAAAAAGGGAAATGTAAATTCGCATTTCGGAGAGGAAGGAAAATTCGAATTCAGAATTTGGAGTCTTGCGCAGGAATACTTATGGGGGCGCCATCATGCGCCATCACGCATTCAGAAAATGGCAGATGAGAATCCACATTTTGGAGAAAGGGGAGGTTCGAATCAACATTTAGGGAGAATCGCAGTACCCTGCCCAAATGTGTCTTGGGGGCCGACGAGTCATCGCTCGGTGACACGCGCGGTCATCAATCGCACAGTCAAGACGCACTTGCGCTCCACTTCGCCGCCCCGCGCGCGATCTGCAAGAACGCCCGCGCGCTTGATCGGCGATGGGCGGGCGGCGCGTTTGCCCGCGCGGGCAACGCGCGGGCGCGATCGACTGGCCCCCCATGGCCGCCGACATTGGATGCCAATCGTACTCGTTCATGCATGGGCCGCACATTGAGCATAGATGGGCCAGTCAGCTTCCATTAAAGTCCCTTTGTTGCAGACCCCTTCATTCGCCAGGTAGTTGGCGCATCCTGGAAGGCACTGTTGTCCGATCGAGGTCCCATGGGCCGCGTCGCCCTCGTTCGGGGGAACTTCGACTTCGAGCGGGGGGCCGTGCCCTATCCTGAACACGCTGTCCCCGCGGGCCCCCCTGAGCTCGTGTTCCGGGGGCGGGCCCAGCCCGTCCAGGGGCGGCGTCGGGGTGCCGGTGTCGATCGGACATCCGTCGCTAGCAGTCTGATCGAGTTCGAAGTGCCCGGGACGTCGCGCTGCGGAAGGTCGTGGCAGATGCTGTCGGTGATCGACCGGATCTTTAGCGCGCCCAATGGCTGGTTTTGTTTCGCGCATTTTTCGTTGGGCAGGCGCGGAGACGCGGCGCGCGCCATTTTCGCAGTTGAGAGGCAGCGCGCGCCATTGCGTCCACCGCGCAGAACGGACGCGCACACCTGCTTCCGTCATAGCAAAGGGGCCACGCCAGAAATGGCAGCTCTATCTCAGAAGCGCCCGCGAAAACCTGCGCCTGCACGCGCAGTGGCAGCCAGGGCTGCTGCGCGCGCCATCTGCGACCTCGCCCGCCTGTCCGCGTCGCGTGGCGCCACTCGTCGCGCCGCGATCGGATTGCTAGGCGGCCGAAATTCTCGCGCGACTGATAGAGGGGCGCGTGCTCGGGCAAACTTGCCGCGCGCGTTGGCAATGTCGAAGGGATTTCCATTCGGATGGTTGCGTGGAAACCGTTGCCGCTGAATGTGAGATGGGTAGGGCGCCGTTCTAGATGCGCTTGCGCGCGAGCGATGCGGCATTTTTGCGGAGCAGCGTTGCATCGCCGTTTGTTTTGTGCACATAGGGATGCGCGCGTGCGCCCGTCGCGGTCTGCTCGTGCTCGCGCATGTCGCGCGAACGACAGTCCAAGATCGCGCGCGTTGTTTCTCGCGGCGCCGCGTTGTGCCATCAAGATCGGTTTCGCGCGGGGCTGCGAGGCAACGCTGCCCAAATCGGAGTCCGCTTCTTGCCCCTGTTCGCCGCGCGGCACCGCGCGGAACGGCAGTGCGCCCGGTTGCGTGTTGCAATCGAACTGCGCGCGAACTACACATGCGTTGCCCTTAAACCACACTTGAGCAACGCTAGTATTGCATTTCAACCACGCCTGAAACACGTTTGAACTTCGCTTGAACTGCATTAGAACTAGTCGGCTTGCGCCTGACTGCAGTTGGGAACGCTTGACTACCTTTGGACTACCTGAAGCGCACTTGGACTGCACTCCAACCGCGTGAAATACAGCCGAGCCACACTTCAACTACAGTGGTATCAATTGTACTACATCCGCACCACACCTGGGCCGCACATTGACTACACTTGAACTGCACGTAAAACAGACTTGAACCGCAGACGAGCTAGATTTGAATTTCAATTGAACAGCAATGCCTCCGCCAGAGCCGCACTTGCATTACACCGGCGCTACACATGATCTATACTCTGACAGCCGTGGATCTGCGCTTGCACTGAAAAGAGCTACGCCCGCACCATATTTGAAGTGCACTGGCAATGCACCAGCACTACTCCTGAACTGCAATTGGACTGGACTTGAACTGCGCTTGGGCTACACACGAACCGCTCCTGAACTAGCCGTTGACTACACTTGAACTACAGTGACTGCACCATGGCCTCATTTGTATTGCAACAGGGATGCACTTGAAGAACACCTAAACTATATCTGAACTAAGATTTGAACGGCATGTGATCTACAGAGGCTAGACCTGGGCAGCTCTTGGACTACACTTGGGCTACACTGAATGTGCAGTACAAATTAAGTACCCTTGAAGTACATCCGAACTACATATCAGCTACACCTGAACCGCATTGAATACAAGCGAGCCATACTTGAGCTTCATCTGGGCTACGTGTGCACAACACTTGAACAACCATTGGCGGTTTTGAAAATACGTGTTCACTACGTGTGGATTACAAAGGACTACACAGTAACCGCATGTGAAATACATTTGGCCTGCATGTGAACTACACTTGAACTACGCTTGGGGTGCATGTCAACGACCCTTGAATTTCAATTGAGGTACACTTGAACCACACTTGACGTACCATGGGCTCCATTTCCAATTGCACTACACGTGTTCTTCACTTAGATTACACTTGGACTGCATTCGAACTACAGTTGGACTACGCGCGACATGCACTTGACCTGCCCTTGGATTACATGTCAACTACAACGTCTACACCTGATCCGCAATTGAACCACACCTAAAGTACACCACACCACACTTGGACCACAGTGTAACTACACTTGGACCAGACTTGAACTACACCCGCCCTTGAAGCACATGTGAATTACAAGGAGTGTTTCTGGAATGCCCTTGAATTACACATGGTGTACACTTGAGGCATACCTGAACTGCATCACTACATCACTACATGTGAACAACACCTGGTTTGAATGTGACTTATATTGCAGCTACGAACACTACGGCCGTGCCGCACTTGAATCACATTTGAAGTATACTTACACGACGGTTGAGTTTTTCTTGAGCTACATGTGAACCACACTTGAGCATCCGATCCACCCTCGGGTTACATCCGAGCCACGTTTGAATCACACTTGGGCCAAATTTCAGACATACTTGTCGGCCACTTGCACAACACTTGAATCACTCTGTGGCATTACACTTGAACTGCACTGCAATAAGGGCTTCATCAGAACCACACTTGCAGTACACCTGAGGTACTTTTTAGTTGCACTTGAACTACAGTAGAATTTGATGTAAAATCTGCCCGGGCTACATATGAGCTGCACTTGAACTATGGTTTAACTTCACGGGCCACACCTGAACCACACTGGAAGTACACCCGAATTATACTTGACACAAGTAAGTTACACTCGGAATACACATGAGCCGTACTTGAATTCAACTTGGGCTCCATTTTAACTACAAGGATGTACACCTGAGCCGCGCTGGATTTACTATAACGAACACTTGAAGTACACGAGGTCCACACTTGATGTACACTTGTACTACATTTGAATTCTTTTGGACTACATGCCGACCACACCTGCACTACACCTGAACTACAATTAATGTACAAGGGCTTCACCTGCACCACATTGGATTTACACTTGAGCCACACCGGAATCACACTTGAACTACACGTGGACCACACTTGAATAGCACTTGGCGTACACATGGTGCACGCTTGAACTACAAGGGCTACGCCTGCACCGCGCTTGCATTACACCCGAAGTGCACCTGGACCACACTTGAGCTACAGTTCAGCCACACTTGAACCACACTTGATCTGTACTTGATCTAGTCTTGGGCTGCACGTGCATTACAACGACTTCCATGCGCCAGCCTTGAAGTACACATTCGCCACACTTGAGCGGCGCTTGATATGACCTTGCAATAGCCTGGAGTTATAATTGGGCCATAAGTGAACTACATTCGAACTGCATGTGGATTACAATGGCCACACCTGAACGACTTCTGAACCACGCCTAAGCTCCATCTCGAACGCACCTGAATTACATTCGAGCCACCCTTGAACTACACTTGAACTGCAGTTGAAGTACAAAATGACTACACCTGGACCACATTTGAACTACACCTGAGCCACGCTAGACCCACGCTTGCGCACGCAAGGACGGGGCACTTGGGCGCGCGCGCCAGAATCCGGGAGTACGCGAGGGCGCCCCAGAGCAGTTTCAAGCCCCCACCCTTGTCAAGTTCGACCTGAGTGAGTTTTGCTCGAACAACGCCTTTACCGGGGCAGACAGGGGCGATCGGAATGAAGCCCTTCTGGCGCGCGGCCGCGGCAACCGTCGAACGCTGGAGCGCGCCGCCGCCAAGAAGAAAGCGCTTGATTTCGATGCCGGGCCCGGCGAGGAGCCGCTCCGCGCGGCAGCAGGCCGCGGGCGGGGGGCGGCGCCCTGGACCATGGACGAACCGCGCGCGCGTCGCGGGTCGCGCCGCGCCCCGTTCGACTCGCGACGCAAGGGGCGCGCCCCAGGCGCGCCCGCGCGCGCAATCTGGCGCGGGTCGGAGATGGGGCCACGCATGAGCCATGTGGGCAGGAGGGCACTTGGTGCGTGAAACGGTCTTGCATGGGGAGTGCGGCTGCGTTGGGGCGTGGCTCGCGCACCGTATTATTTCGCAGTCCGCGCCCCCGTGCCCTTGCGCGTGGCCCACGGGTCTGTTGGCCGCGTTTGCATAGCCGCAGGGCGCGCGGAAATCTGCGCGCAGCCGCGGTCGGGGGCGTTGGCGCGCTGCCCCAAGGGCGCGGGCAGCTGCGCCGCCGCCAGCCTCGCGCGCGCGCGGAGATTCGCGCGGCCGCCGGTTCGCGCGGCTCTGGGGCTGGGCGACGCGCGGACGCCGCGCCGCCTTCGCGCGCGCGATCCGGGGGGCCAGCTCGACCGCGCGCACTTGCGTCGCGCGCGAACTCATTTTTCATTGCGCCTGAAGGACGCGCGGGCCAGACATGCCGCGCGCGGCTTGTCGGCCGGGGCGGCGCGGCGCGCGCGCGCGCAGGGCTCGCTGGGCGACGCGCGGCCTCGCGCCGGCGGTGGGCCCGCCGCCCGCCCGCTCGGGGGCGCGGGCCCTCCCGCGAGCGGAGCGGCGCCGCCGCGTCCGAAATGCGCGCCCGTTGCTCGAGCCACGCGCGGCTAACGCTGGAGCTTGGACGACGCCCGCGCTGCGAATTCCCAGCCTTGCTGCGGCGCACCAAGAGGGCGCAGTGCCCGGGCCGCGACTGAGCGGTGCTTGTCGTAATCCGGAATTCTGCACGCATTATATTTTGCCTGCGTTCGACTTTCGCTAGCGCCATTGTAAGAACGCGTTTGAGCTGCGCCTGGACGGCGCATGAGCCGCGCCAGAACTACACTTGAACCATATGTAAATCACAGCTGACCAACGCCTGCACTAACCCGAACTACAGCGGATCTCCACTTGAGCTGCACTGGACAACAGTGGATCTACACTGGAACTGCACGTGCTCTATATTTGAATCAGACTGGGACTACACTTGGATTACAAGGACCACGCCAGAACCGCACTTGAACTAGACCCGAACTACCCTTCACCCAGACTTGAATTACATGTGAACGACACCTCAGCGTCACTTCAACCACTTTGGAGCTACACCTGAACTACGCTCGAGCTGCAATGGCTACGCCTGAGCCGCACTTGGGCAACACCTGAAGCACACGTTTGGAACACACTTGAATTACATTTGATCTACATATGGGCGACATGTGAACATCACCTAGACTACACATGAGTTGCACTCGACCTACAATGTCCACACCTGGACCAACCTTGAACTGCACCTGAACAACACTTGAACCACCCTTGAACTACACGTGAACAGCACTAGACTTCCGCTAGGCTTCAATTCGACTTGAGCAGCACTTGAACTGCCAGAGCTGCGCTTGTACCACGCTTGAACTACACCTGAACTACGGTAGCCACATTTGAACTACAGTTCACCTACACGTGAGTTAACTTGGATCACATTGTTTGCACTTGGCCCACACGTCTTCTGCAAAAGGCTTCACCATTACCATACTTGATATACACCTGAACGGCACTTTGACCACAGTTGGGCCACACTTGAATCACGCTTGAATCACACTGGAACTACAAGTGCAAAAACATGTGAATGCTACAGATTACACAGTAACCGCATTTTGGTACACATGTGAACCGCACCCCAACCGATTTTGAATTACACTTGCAGTTTACTTAGAATAGACTTGAACTACATTGGCACGACATCTCAAGCACATTCGAGTTTCAAGGACTACGCCTGCACCGCCTTCGGACTTCACCCGGACTACATGTGGACCACACGTGAACGTGAACCACGCCCGGAGTGCACTTGGACCACACTTGAAGTACACATGGACTACATTTGAATTTCAATTTCACCAGGATTCGATTTGAACTACACTTGAACTGCGCTTGAACCACATTTGAACTGCACTGGACTACGCTGAACTACGCCTGATCTGCGCTTCAATTATATTTGTACTGCACATGAGCTACACTAGAATTTCAATGGGTGTAACTGAGCTACACTCTAAACGCTTCTGGACCACACTTGATCCGCACGTTGAACCACGCTTGAACGGCACCGATCACGTGTCAATCACACTTGAACTACGCATGTTATACAAGGATTTCATCTGAAGCGCACTTGAAACACACCCGCCTTGCATTTGAATCGCACCGGAACTATATTTGCAGAACACCGGAACCACACTTGAACTACGCTTGAAGTTTATTTGTGACCACGCTAGACATGTACGGACTACGCCTGCACCACGCCTGAAGTTAACCTGCATCTTATCCGAACCACGCTTGGGTAACATGTGGGCTACTGTGAGCTGCACTTGGACCGCGCCTGCTCCGGGCTACACATTTGCATGATTTGCATGGATTACAACTGTACCAATTGCACTACACCTGAATTGCATGTGGACGCGCTTGAATCACACTTGAACCACACCGGAACTACACTCGGACGACATGTGCGGTTCACTTGAATGAGACTTGGGTTAGACAGGCTACACCTCAACCGCACTTGAATGCAATTCAACTGCATTCAAACTAGATTGTCCCAGTGCGACCCTACCTCGGAGTTGGAGCCCCTAGGAAATCAGCATTAATAGCAACAGTAAAGCTAAGCTAAAGCTAAGCTGAAGCTAGACTGAAGCCAGGCTGAAGCTAGGCTGAAGCTCAGCTAAAGCTAAGCTAAAGCTAAGCTAAAGCTGAGCTAGAGCTAAGCTAAAGCTGGGCTCAAGCTGAGCTAAATCTAAGATAAAGTTAAGCTGAAGCTAAACTAAAACTAAGCAGAGCTAAGCTGAAGCTTAGCCAGGCCAAGCTAAAGCTAAGCAAAGCTACGCTAGGCTAAGCTAAGCTACCCTGGCTTTGCTTAGCTAAGCCAAGCTAAGCTAAGCTAGGCTAAGCTAAGCTAAACTAAGGTGAGATCAGCTGAGCTACGCTAAAGCCAAGCTAGGCTAGGTAAAGCTAAGCTAAGATGAGATGAGATAAGATAAGGTAAGCTAACCTCAGCTAAGCTTAGCTAAGCTAAGCTGGGTGAACCCAGGGGGCGCAACTGGGGGAACCGCGGGGCGGATGCCGGGGGGGCCGCCCGGGGCGATTTACACTGCCCGGCCCCTGTAATCTCTAAAGTAATACTCTTTCTAGGCAGAGCCTGGGAAGGGAACGTTCGCTTGGGACACATGCGGGTCTCACTTGAACTACACGTGGACTACGCTTGACATGCGCTGGCGGCGCTTGAGACACGATTAGCGTCATTTGGAATACATCGAAGTAACCTGGACCACACTGGAGCCACACTTGCACCGCGCCCAAAATACACACTTGAACTTCGCCTGGGCCACACTTGAGCTGCTTTTAAATTACAATTGAACTCCACAGGCCTCGCCTGTACCACACATTAGCTGCACCTGATCTGCATTTGCGCCGCACTTGGGAATCACAGCTTGGCTACACTTGAACTGCAGTGGATCTACATGTAAACTACAGTTGAACAACAATGGTAGCGCCTGGACCACACTTGCACAACGCCCGAATTTCACTCGAACCACACTAGGGCTACACTTGAAACACAGGGCTACCCTTGAACTACATCTGAACTCTACGTGAATTACACTTGAGCTACGAGGACTACCCTCCGCCACAGCCAAGGTCACCTGAACTACACGCGACGTCCACTGGAGCCTTCCCTTTCGCCACCCTTGAACAAACGCCTGCATTGCGCTTGAACAGGAATCGAGTTCCTCCTGAAGCACACAGACTACCAGGTTCACACATGGTACACACTTGAACTACACCTGGACTTCACATGGAACGCACCCGAGCAAAACTTGACTTACATGCCGACTGCGCTCGAACTACACTGGCACTGCACTTGGACCACGCGGGCTTTCCTGGACTACACTTGAAATACACCCAGGCTACAGTTGAACCGCACTTGCGCACGCGAGCGGGCGACGCTTGGGCGCGCGAGCCAAGTGCCAGGCTTACACCAGGACGTCCCATGTTGCGATTGCGCCCCACGCGCGGCGCTTCGGTGTCTCGTGCATCGCATGCGCGAGGCTGCGACATATCCTGCGCCGCCATGACGCGCCCGGGGCCCAGTGCTTCGCGATCGTCCGCAGTAGCGGCGAAGCTGGCATAGTAACGCGGAACGAATGTGCACCCGGAGCTGCGATTCCGTAGCAAGTTAATGCGTGCGGTATTTGTCGTTACGTAGGCATTATCGTGTTTGTTTTTTCCAGTTGCCGCCGAGGGTTCCCCCCGCAGTTCCTGCGGATGAGCCAGCCATCGCGAGCGCGCCCGCGCCCGGCGGACACCGCGCGCATCGCGCCACTTGCGGGTGCGCCCAGAGACGGCAAGCGTCTGTTCGCACAGATCATCCGCGCTATTAGTTGCTTCTGCCATGCAGGCAGCTGCGATGGCGACCGTTGGAGACCACCGCTGCGCTGTGCAACGTGGAAGAGCCGCTCCGCACTATGCGAACGTAGGGTGTGTGGTTGTTTCTCTATGGCACACCCTGCTGCGTGCGAGCGTTTTGTGCAATCAGATGGTTGGCCAGCTGAAGTGCTGCCCATCTGTCGCGCGGCGCCCGCGCAGTCGGAGGCCCCGATGTCGATTGCCGCGCCGAGCTCTCAGACCGCTCCGCGATCGTCGCCGCGGTTGAAGCTCGGGGGGGCGCGATGTCAGAGCACTGTGATTTCAACAAGTCTATTCTAAGTCGGGCGGGCGTTCCCTGTTCGAGCGCGCCGCTGCTCCTGGAGTTCTGCGAGCGCGCGGCGACGCAGGCCGCTCGCGCCGCCGGGGCCGCCGTCGCGCCCGAGAGCCCGACGTCGACGGTGGCGAGATTAATGCGTTCGAAATCTATCTGTCGAGCAATATGGAAACGAGACATCACCCTCGCCTCCCGTCTCCAAGTCGCCCACGAACTCGGCCGCCGACTCTTTGGCGTTGACTCGACCGAGCAGAGCATTATGCGCGCGAGGCCCGATGGCTGTCTGGCGTTGGCCAACCAGCCCAACGCGCCCGCGAATGCGCCCGCGTGCGCACGGGCCCGGGCTGAGATGTCCGAGTTGTCCGCGCCGCGGTTTCGGCCCGATCTTAGAGGGGGGGTCCGCGGGCCGGCATGTCGAGAGGAACGGTGGTTTCATATTGAGAGGATGCGCTGTCTTCTGGGATTCAAAGTTCAGGAATGCATCGCCGCCCGCCCTGGGCATGTTGAACGGTCTCGGCGAATCATGGGCCTCTGTTTTTCGCGCGCGAGAGGTCGACGCAGTCGCGGCAGAGAGTTGCCGCCCCCTCTCTGCTCCTGCTGGCGACCTCGCAGATCTGCCCCCGCCTGGCGGCGGCTTGAGCGCGCCTCTCGGATTGCACTTGGGCCCGACGCTCTGTCGCACCAGCCGTGGCGAGTCAATCCGTTCCGCTGCGAGACCCGGGAATGGGCGGTCCTCGCCGGTGCTTCCAGGGGCGCGCATTATTGCGTGGCTTCGACCTTGCGGGCGTTTTGGCCCCAGAGGACACGGGGGTCAGGCTGGAAAGTAGATGAGTCGTGAAGCGTCGCTCATTGGGCCGCTCGGTTTGTATGATAGAGGTTAAAGCATGTTCGTTGTCGTCTGCGTCGGCGAGATCCCCAGACAAGTCCGTGGATGAAGCCCGGTGCCGTTTCATCCCTGGACGTAGTTCCGTGATGAATGTTCCGGCCTCCGACGCGGCCTCGAGGGTCATTGGGTTTCGAAGCGTTGCTGCCGTTCGGATACCCCTTCTGGTAGGTTTCAATTTCGGACAGGCGTCCCCTTCAGCGTCGCGGGAGTGGACATTCCGTGCCCGGGTATGCCTCTCTCTCTTCCGCCCCCTCTGTTCGTCTTCTTTCGAACCATATATCATTGCGTTACTTGCGTTGGGCAGCTCTCGCACGTTGAAAAGCATCTTTTTGCACAAACTTCAGGCGTCGTCCATCGGCGCCCCGCCGCCAGGGCCCGCCGCGCCAGCTCGTCGCGCGTTCTTTCTCGGTCCGCCTGCGGGCCGCGATCGAGGGCCCGAGCTGGCGCCGGCGACTGGGTCGCGTGCACGTAACAGATCACAACGCTGCGGCTACTTGCGGCCGTCTTCTGCGCAGTGGCGCGAGTGGCAGGGCTGACCCTCGTGATCCACAAGTGCCGCATGGTTTCGCTGCTGGCTCCGTGCACGCCGAGAGCGATTCCACGCTTTCGTCTCTGGCTGCAGCGAGAGATTCCATAATGGTCAGAGATGTCAATTGGCCCGTGCCTGAAATACCGAGTAGTGTTTGTTGGGCCGCAGTCGGAGGGCGCGTCGCGGCAGGCCCCGCTCCTTGCGCGCTGCGCTCGGGCGCAGTGCGTCGCCGCTGCCCGCGCCTCTCCGGCTGTGTTTGCGTTCGTGTACAATCAACGTGCGGCCATGGTTGCTTCGCACACCCCATGACTTCTTGTCCCCACAATTCGTAACCCGCGTCGAGAACGCATCCAGTGCCATGATCCTCTCGACCCCGCGCTGTCGTCTCACGCGAGCCGATTCCGTCAATCTCGACCGCTGGGGCTGGCCGGGGATGGCCAGCGCGACCGCCGCCAATGCGGCCACCCTCATGCGTTGCGCGTTGAGGTCTTTCAGAGAGTAGACAAAGTTGCGCGACGAGTTGAACGATCTGGTTTCTGCACCATGCGCTTGCGAAGGTCTTCGGAGGAGAATGTAGCCCTGGCTTTTTGGGCGCCCCTCCGATGGTCCACACTTGGTGGGAAGCCCGCCGCGGTTTGCCCGTCGCGCCCGGTTTGGAAAAGCGGGCTTGTATAAGTTTGTGAGGAGCGTGGGCTTTTGTCGCAAGATCCGAGAGCCAAGCGCCAGAGAGCTCTCGTTCAACAGCTTCAGAAGTACTTCGCGCCCGCCTAACTCCTCCACGTTCGCGGCTCGCCTTCGGGAGTGGCTTCTGCATGCGAACCCGCCCTCTCCCGTGCCATGTGGCTGGACGCTCGGGTTGGAACCATAAACCCGCCCAGCGCGTGGGCCACACCATTCATTGAGACACTCTCTGGAGGACGGGTATGCGCCGAAAGTTTCCAGGAACGCGAGAGCGCCTGCATCCTGGGCTGTCGGGGTCCTGATCATGTCAGTCACTGGTTGTGTCTCCTCGTTTCCTCGCTCTCTCGCTTCTGACGCGACTTCGCGTGAGCTCCCCACGCGTGTGATCCCCCGCCGGGGTATCCTCAACCCTTCGAATCCGTTGCTGCAGATGCTTGCTGCCTTGTTCGCGCTCTACAAGCATTTACGTTACCTGCCGCGCGACAGAGGTGCGCTGTCGCAGGCCGCCGCCGAGCACGTGCTTCCACAGGTGAAGGCGGCCCATCGCCGCATTGACATAGGCTGTGATGTGCGATGACCTCAAGAACATCCGGTTTCGGCTCCACGCCTGGATGAGGAGGGGGAGGAGGACGAAGAGCAGGTGGACGACGACGACCACGGGAATGGGGGGGGGGGCGACTGGGGAGCGGCAGGGGGAGGACGGGGGACCAGGAAAGCGGAGGAGAAGCGGGAAGGAGGGGCGAGGCCGCGAGGAGGGAACCCGCCGGAGCCCCCCCCAAGGCAGATGCGCCTCGACGTGCCCGCGGCGGACCCGCAGGCCCAGAGCGGCGCTGGCCCACCCTGAAAGCGGCGCTCGCCGCAGGCGGGGCGCCGTTTTGTCTGGCCGCCGTTGCCCACGGCGGGCTGGGGTGATTTTTTTCACCAGGGTGTTTCTCTTATCCTGGAGGGCTGTGTAGTCTAGTCGCCATTGTAGTTCAGGAGTCGAATGGTGTTCCGTCCTGCCTGCTCGTGGGGCGAGCGCAGATGGAATATGTTGGCCGCGCGGCGTCTTCTTGCCTCGTGCCTCTACCATCCCATCCGACCGCCTGGTTTCCAGGGACCTTGGTCGCCCGCGTTTCTGACGAGGCTCCTTGGCGGGTGCGATTCGTAAGTGTCGGCGGCGCAACCCGACCTCTTCGCCGTTCCACGGTGCAGGCAGTTCGATTGGCGGCGGGGGTAGGTGTCGGAGTTTGCCGAGCACGTTGCGAAACCCGAGCCCTGCCCCCGCGTCGCATCGATTCAATAGAATCG
>CAUYUJ010003335.1:1594931-1632118 GCA_963575745.1 Prorocentrum cordatum
AGTAGTAGTAGTAGTAGTAGCCGAAGTAGTTCTAGTAGTAGTAGTAGTAATAGTAGTGGTTCTAGTAGCAGTAGTAGGAATAGTAGTAGTAGTAGTAGTAGTAGTAGTCGTCGTAGCAGTAGTAGTAGTAGTAGTATTCGTAGTAGTCGTTGTAGTGGTCGTAGTAGCAGTACTGATAATCGTAACAGTAGAAGTATTATTCTTATTAGTATGTTTAGTCGTAGTAGTAGTAATGGTAGTAGTAGTCGTTGTAGTAGTAATGTAGTAGTAATGTAGTAGTAATGTAGTAGTAATGTAGTAGGACTGTAGTAGTAAGGTAGTAGTAATGTAGTAGTGATGGAGTAGTAGTAGTAGGTGTAGTAGTAGTCGTAGAAGCAGTAGTGTTGGTAGTAGTAGTAGTAGTAGTAGTAGTAGTAGTAGTAGTAGTAGTAGTAGTAGTAGTAGTAGTAGTGGTAGTAGTGGTAGCAGCGCACTTGTACACCGTTGCTTTTCCTATCTGTATGTTAGCCTTAGCAGCGGGGCACTTGTTCAAGGCATTTCCAGACGCCGCCGGCGCGAATCGTGACGTTACTAGGGGGGGCGCCGCCGGCAACGGGCGTTATCGCGAATATTTTAAACATGGTTCATATTGCACCATTGCTGCTATATGTTGGCGTGCCCATGGTGGGCGAGAAGGAGCAGGATAGGGGAGGAGGTGGAGGCGGAGGAAGGGGAGGAGGAGGACGATGAGGATGGGGAGGCGGAGGAAGGGGAGGCTTCCCGACGGATTCTTGGTGCACTAGGAACCAAAGTGGGCCATTGGGCATTGTTTCATCTTCTGGATGAGGGCGCCTTGGACTCAGGCTGGGCTCTGGCTTTCGGGCCGCTCCTCAGGCCTGGGTCCGGAAGCCTATTCGTGGCCGAGGCCCGCGCCCGCCGTGACCAGTAGAGCTTGTTAGCTGTCTGTTGTCGCTGGCGCTCCTTCTGGCAGCACGATGACCGCATTTCTCCTGTGAGCTACGGTGAGGGCGTTTGTTAAGGAATGCGCCCTGGAGTGAGATCCTGGAGGATTCTTTGCCTGACGAGGGCGGCAGTGATGCCCGTGGCCAAGCCTCAATCGATGTTCCACCAGTCTTCAGAAAGTGGACTTTCGTTATCCAAAGCTGCCTTTTCAATTCAATAATTCCCACATTCCTTCGAACACCTGGGAGGTCTGGGGGCGCGTTCGCCGCCCGCCCGCCCCGGGCGCCAGGCGCCGCCCCCTCCGCCGCCGCGCCCTCTCGGCGCTGGGCCAGCGTGTCGGCAACGAGGGGCGCGCGCGCGCGCGTTCGCGTGCGCGCCGCCGCGCGCGGCCGCCCCTCGCCGCTCGGGGGACAAAAGGTCCGCGGATGGCTTGTGCGCACCGCGAGGGTTCTTCCCGTCGAGCTGCTGTTTTGTCGCGCCATCCCATGTCTCCAAACTTCTGGCGTTCCTCGGCACCTGCAATGTCTTCCACCTCGATGGACGGCATCCTCGCGCTGGCCTTCACGATCTGAGCCTGGGCAGGCCCCTTCTCTCGTGGCGCTCTTTTCCTTTTCGCCTCCGTGCCTCGATTCGTCTCCGGTGCATCTCGCCGTTTACTGACCAGCGTAACAATGTATTGGAACACGTGGCGCCCGCGGATTCAAAACAGTGTGCGCCGTGAGGATGATCGACATGGGCACGGAGGAAAATGGTGACGAACACCGGCATTAGTGGCTGTCCGTTTTGGATTTGTTGCCAGAGTCGCCGCGGATGCGATTCATCTGGGGCGCAGGTATCTTGCTCAATGGCGGCCGTTGACGATTCTGGACACCATTTGCTGATGATCATCGTTCGCACTTTTGTCCGTCTCCGTTTCATGAGTGCCGGTATTGGGGTGTTTTCCGCCTTCATGTGGTGTGGGCCTCATGGAGGTATCCAGAGATCACGCTGCATTTTCGGGAAGCCGCGCTTGTCCCCATTAGTAGTATTTGTGTCATGCCCAACGCGGGCTCGACGCAGATTCGAGGCGGATTTGGCATGGAACCGACGTGGGTGCGACGTGGATTCGACGCGCATTTGACGAGTCCGATATTGATCCGACCCAGAATCGACGCAGAGGGGCACGACGGGACAGCAACAGCTTCCCGATGATACAATTTGACACCGTTCCGCGCTAGCGTCCCCTGGGGCGTCGTCGATTCTCGACCCAGGAGTGGCACGGTGCACAGCCTCCAGGTTCCCAGCGCCGAAGCGCCATGCCCCGCACTGCGTGGGAGCGGGGCCTCACGGGTGTCCAAACGCGGTGCGGTGCACGGGCGCCGTTCTCGTATGAGAGGACCGCCGTGGCACCCAGGCCGCGCAGGTGGCCGGGGGCGTCCAGGGAGGGCGCGGGGACGGGAAATCGGTCCTCGGCGGTTTTTGGATCGGAATTGCGTAATGGAGGCACAGTGAATGGGAGAGCGAAGAAAGTGAAAGGCCCACCCCTTGTGGCCTCGAAGGGCAGGAGAGGTGCACGTTTTCTTCCTCCATTGATTGCCCATTTCGGAAAGTTTGTCTGCATGGGGATGTTTCTTCTGGCGTTTTCGTTTTGTCCTGGCTTCGGTCGTGTTCGGTCGTTTTCGTTGGTGTCGGGTTCTTGTTTTCGTCGTCTTCGTTGGTTTCGGTTTCGTAGGGGCACGGGCTGAGGTGTTCGGTTGTTTTCGTTGGTTCCTGGAGGTTTTCCCGCCTCGGGATGCTATCCAGCTGCTGCGTTTCGCCGCAGGCGTTCCAGGGGCGCCCAGATCTCCCAGGACTGCCGCCGGAGAGCCGAGGTCTGACCCGAGCAGCAAGGGGCAGCGTCAGGAGGAGGGATCCAGGAACCTCTTTGCTCAGGGGCCGTGGGGTCCAGGCCGTGCAGGTGGTGTGGGGCGCCCAAGATCTGGAGGATCAAACTGGGTATGCAGGAAGGCGGGGGACGAAGACTGGCAGCAGTTCCCCTCCATTCTGAACAGGAAGCTCTGTCGGTACCGCCGCCGACGTCGATTTGAGACGGATGGTCGTCTGCCCAACAGCGGCTGGTGTTGGTGTGGACAGCGTTTACCCTTGCCGGGCGTGCCAAGCAGAGGGTCGGGGGCGTCCAAGAGGGAGGTGAGGACTAGAGGTCGGGGGCAACGTCAGTGCGGGTCGCAGGCTCAGGGGGGTGGGGGATGCATCGACCGTCGACCCCCGACCGCCCATTTATCGCCGACAGGGGCCCGAAGGCCCATCCCGCCTGGGAACTCGCGGAGTCGCTATCCGAGGCATACCGCCGATACATGCATCGCCGATTGCAGGTCGATACTTCTTCCCTGAGCCGGTCCCTCCCTAACCTTCCCCCTCATGGGGTGTGTGGGCATAGCTTATCTAAGCACGTCCTTCGGTTCCCCCCAGGACCGCGTACGTGCCTCGGGCCGTGAATTGTGAACACCCCTCTTGGATCCCCCTCTTGGACGCCCCCGAGATAGGGGTCGGAGCAGATGGGGCCAGAGGATCGCGCCGCATCGCCGATGCGTCGGCTCCACGGCCCGATCCAGAGCCTGATTTTCTCAGCCCCGGCGACGCCGATGCATCGGCGTTGCGGTGCGATCCTCCAGCTTAGAGCCGGCTGGGTGTCTGAGGTGGCCCAGCATTGGTTCGAGGGAGCAGGATCGGGGGTCCGAGGTTCGAGGCTTTGGCTTCGAGCAAGTTTTTGTTGCCTTGTTCGGCCTCCGGGAGCCGTTGTCGTGACCGGGGTCCGTCAAGAATGGATCCAGGGTGAAATCTACACCAGATGGACCCCCGGAAGGGATCCAGGGACAGATTGTGATTGGCCGCATCTTCGGTGGCGACCCAGGGGAGAAGTGAGAAGGGGTGGGCCTTCTCGGGAGGCTCGGATGGCCTCGGGCCTTTGAGAAGGTTTCTTAGCCTGCCCAAAGACACGGAACATTTCCCAGAAGGCTCGAGGCTTTTTGAGAAGCCTCTCCGTTTTTGAGAAGGCTTGCCCCTTCTCGCTTCTTTCTTGGGCGTGCCGCCGACATTTGCTCCAACCCCGTCTGGGCGGCCTTCAGTTGAGGATCTGTGTGCCGCGCAAGATTCAGACACGTGTTCATGTGACAACTCGACTTTCAGCATATTCAGACATGATGTTGTTGGAGATGATGTTGTCTTGGCATATGAAAAGATGCGCGTGCTACGTTCTTGTTTGCTCGTCAAAATTACGTTATGTGGCAAGCTATTCGCAGTTTCGATTTGTTTGTTGTTCGGTTTCACAGGAAGTCCAGTTTGCAAGGGTAGTATTGCTCCATGGCTTCGTCTGATCTCAAGTCGCCAGCGGCAGCGGTTGCAATCTTGAATTGCCTGCCCCGCGCCGAGATGATGCGGTTCAGGGGCTGCCGCGTCATCGGCGGCCGCGGCAGGGGCGAGTAGGCCAGGGGGGGGGATACAGAGCGAACGCGGTCCCATGACCCCCCCGCAAGACAGAATCCCAACGCTTAAAATCCGCGCGTGAGGTGCAATTGGGGGAACACCCAATGCACCCTGAGCGTAGCAGCTTCTTGAACGCCCGCGGGAGATCACCGTGCAGCGCGCGTTGCAAAGAACCCCAAGACATCTGCACGAAAAACAGATGAGCGACGACAAGCAACGGGTCTTAAGCGAGATGCCATGTCGACCTTACGCGGGCCGCCAGCGTGGCACGCTGCATGGGAATCGATGGCGCGTACGCGCGACCGTTCGCGGGCATCTTACGCGCGAATGTCAGTACAGTCGAACCCGCTTGTCTGCGTCGCTCATATGGTTTCTTGAAGCGCGTCCCCATTGTATTGCACATTTCGAGCCTCGTTCAGTAGTTGAGCGATTGGAGCCCCGCCTCAAAATATGTATAATGCATCCCCCCGGGTAACGGTAGGTTCGCGCCACGTGCTGGCGCGACGGCGACCCTGGGCCGAACGAAGTTGGTGGAACTGGCGGAGCTGCGCTTTCGGAGGGGCGATCATCTGGGGTGCCCAGATTGGGCCAGGTCAGTCGTTGGTGAGGCTTCGGGTTGCGCACAGACAGCACCCCCAGGAAGTCTCAGCTGGCCTCAACAGGCTCCCCTAGTAGTCTGGGGCGGTCTGAACACCCTGGCTCCGCCGCTGGCGGCTCCCCTGGGGCGCTTCGCGCTCCAGGGGTGAGGTGCGGAGACCGACCCGGGCTACTTGGGGGCCTATTGATGGCAGCTTGGACCACCTGGGGGCGCTGCGCAACCGGAAGCCTTACCAAGCAGAGGTGTTCGGAGGACCTCTCCGCAACGCCGAAGCATCGGCGATGCGGCGCGATCCGGACCCCGATCTTCTCCGTCCCGACGTCGCTTACGTGTCGCCGATGCATCAGCGGTGTGCCGCGACCCTCCAACCCTGTCTGCTCGGACCCCTTAGGCTGGTTGAGCAATCCACGTGGTGTCAGGAACCCGCCCACACGTTAGTGGCATCAACAATGGGGGACTGACCCAGCGGGGACCCCCAATCGCCCATATCATCGCCAATCAGGGTCTGGCGTCTGCCTCCCCTGTCTCGCCCAGTAGCGAGCGGTTCCGCTATACCGAGGGCCTATTCTGGATACATATACGAAGTACCGCCGATTCCGCCCCAGAGTTCCCCTCCCTGAGCCTGTCCCCCCTTCGAGTTCGGACGAATGGGAACGAAGCCCCTACCAGGTGTGCCTCCTCCAGCGATGATGTCCACGATGCCTCTCCGAGCTGGGGATAGGGGATGCCAGGGGGGACCACACCACCAGAAGGAACACCCCTGGCTCCTCGCGCTGGTAATGGTGGTGAGGTTGCGGAAGAGAAACGGCATTGCGAAAACAATGTGACCCGAGCCCCAGGCCCCATCGTTCTGCGGCACTTCTCGAGCCACATCGATCTGTCAGGGTCCCGTGGCCCGAGACTGGTCGCGAAGCCCCCGATGAAAAGGAACGATGCTGTTCAGGACGTGTGGTAGCCCAGCGTGTGTGTTACCCCTTTCAGCTTTGCCAATTCCACGCAGCCTGCGTCTGTTCTCATTTCATCGCCTGCGTCGTAGTCCACGACCTCGGTAGACAAACACACGCTGGCGCAGACCCTAGTCCTGTGAATCATCGATACATGCAACGCCCGCACCTCAGGGTGCCTTGCTTCTACGTCGCTCCCCCCCGCAGCACGCCCGTGCGACACCCGTGGGCGAACAACATCCGTATCCACGACCTCATGGGCAGGGCGCCAGGGCCGAGACACAGCGGATATTGGGCGTTTCTTTTGCAGAGTGCTTTGTGCTTAACGCGCCCGTGCGACCACGTATCTTCAGGATCGCTCCCCGCAGTCCAGACCGCGAGGGCGCGGAAACGGGTATGTTCGCCGTTCTTTCTGCGAGGAGGAGGAGGAGGAGGAGGAGGAGGAGGAGGAGAAGAGCAGGAGGAGGAGGAGGAGCAGGAGGAGGAGGAGGAGGAGCAGGGGGAGCAGGAGGAGCAGACTCGGCCGCGTGCAAGATCTCGGCCGTGTTACCTCTCCTGCCTTTCTCTGTTTCTTCCTTCCCTTCGTTCCTGTAGCTGTCAGGGACCAGGCTCAACTCCATACGTTTTATTTGTCCGCTGAGTGGAGCTCGAGCAGGCCGAGTTCAGACGGTCCACTCGATTGGTATTGCTAACGCAATAGAGGCAATAGAGTCAGCATAGCCTTGTCGTGGAGGTACTGAAAAAAAAGTGCACCCTACATCAGTTCTTCCAGACTTTCCAGCGTAAGGTTGCTGCGTGAGCTCACCTCGGTGGCATTGCAACGGGAGATCACGCCAACCAAAAAGGAATCTTGTCACGAGTGCATTCGTCACATCGGTGTTATAGTTTTGTGTGTTATCGGGTGTCATGTCTTGGTCATCTGGTAGGCCGCGGCACACACTTATTGTTAAGGAGGTTGTCATGTGGCTCAGTATAGCCGATGGCTTCCCCGCACCTGCTTCCGCAGCAGTTGTTTCTTTCGAAAGTGCGCGAACGCACGACGGTTTGCATTGCAATCTGGGTACTGTTGACGATTTCTCTCGACATGACGACAGCCTTGTAATACGAGGAACAGCGGAATCTCAGACAATGGAGACAAGGTTTGCGTGCTTCGGTATATATTTGAGTTTGTTGGTTAATCGACGCAGTGAAAACTCGACGTAAAAGTTCACATTTGGAAATAATGCGGGGAACGTTTCAGGTCAGTCCTATGTTGCGTTGGATGGGACATCCACGCTGGTGCCGCCAATTGTTGTTGCTCGGGTCGCTCATGGTCCACAGCCATGTCGTTTTCGAGCCTTCCTTGCTATTTGAGATTGGAAGAACAGGCTTAACACGGGCGGCCCTCACTAGCCTCATAACGCTTCAGATATCTGCCATCATGCGTTCCAGTGGTGATACGCCAGAAGTTATTGTCTATGAGTGGGGTGTTCCTGGTATGCATTGCACCAACTACGTTCTAAGCATCCGGGCTTCGCAGCAGTCGCACGCAGGACGCAGGAGGATGTGTTTCGGGTCTGGTCAGGACCCCAGGTAAGAGGACCCGGGTAGTAGTAGGGCCGTGCAACGGAGCCCCTGAATTAGCCAGGGTCACTAAACCAGGTCTGCCGTAGCTGGCGTTTTTTCGGGTGGCAGCTGCTCCGGTTAGTGGAACGGGCGGGGGGGGCGTCCCCGAACACACATTATTAAACCAGGTCCCACGAAACCCAGTTCTGCCAACCCCCGAGTGTTCGCCGGGTGGAACATGATTCATTCACCAGGGACAGGTCGCACAAGGATGACATGATACTGCACTGCCGGATGGCACGCTCCAGGCCGCCAGTCGGATCTGGTGTTGCTAGGTGGGTTCGCAAAAGCCATCCAGACAACTGAGACGGCCGCCATCCGCTCACTACGTCCAAATGCAAACGGAGCCCCTTTGAGATCCCCGCACGCCTGCGTCCCTCGTCGTCCTCGGCAACGGCTCTCGAACTCATCGAGGAGTACTTCAAGCATTGGAGACTTCTACAGACGAGGTCTGCCGACAGGGCTGCGTTCGGCTCCGCTGATGGACTCGTGGTTTGAGCAACCTTCTGACGCATGCAATTTGGATCGTTACCGGTGTCACTGCTTTTGCGTATTGTTCCTTACAGCGTATGTCAGGACCGCGGCGCGCGCCAGAGGACCCCCCCGCGGCGTGGGAGGGGGCCCGCGGCAGGGTCGCGGCGTTACTACGGCGGATGGGACTCGTGGAGTGACTGGGGCACTCGCTGACCCCCTTGGCATGGGTGGGGAAGTCCCTAGTCCGAGGGGCAGGAACCCTGGGCCCTCCCTCGGGCCTGGGCCCGATGCGACGCCCGCCAGGCGCGGGTGGGCGGCGGAGGCCGGGGCCGACCAGGGTCGGGATCGGACGTCCAGCGAAATCCTAGTGTCGGAGACCTGGAGCTGGCGCGGCCGGCGAGCCGTCGGCGGGGCCGTCGGGGACAGCGACGGGCGCGACAGGGGAGGCGAGAAGTATGTCCCCGAGTGGGACGGCAAGTCCGCGCCACTCCGCATCTAAGAGCGCAGGGTGCAGCTCTTCGAGCTGAAAGCCGCGATCCCGCCCCGGCGGCGGGGCGGCCGGCTGCTCTCCGGGCTCCAGGGGGACGCCGAGGCAAAGACGGATAATCTCGGCCCCGACGAGGCTTTCGCGGCGCCCGATGGCGCCCAGGTGCTCTTGCGCTATTGTCGCGGCAAGTTCGGCCGGCAAGAGGCGCTGAAGGTCGGCGCGCTGGTGGGCGAGTTCGCGGAGATGCTCGCGCGCGACGTCGGTGGGGAGGTGCTGGAAATCGAGGCGCTCTACGAGACGAAGATCCGCGCGCTGGAGGAGGCCATGGAACGAGCCTCCAGTCAAGCACCTGACGGCGCACTACTTCTTGAAGTCGCTGCGAGTGGGAGGCGACGAGGAGAGCTAAATCATCGCGGGCTCCAGCAACGAGCTGGTCAACGGGAAACTGCGGGAGTCCGCCAAGGCGCGCTTGCCCCGCGCGTCGATGCCGCGCAAGACGTCGACCCTGCCGCCGAGCACGGGCAGTGGTGGCGGCACTCACCGGGGGCGCCTGCGCCGGAACCGTCGAAGGGCAGGACTGGCCACTGGCCGCGGCGGAGGTCGCCCCGCGCACGCGGTGCGCGGCGGCCAAGACGACGACCCGGATGGAGAAGCCGCCGCCGACGACGGTGAGCGGCCCGAGGATGCGGAGCACGGCGAGGAGATGGACTCCGAGGGCGATCTGGCCGAACACGAGCACGTCTCCGAGGGTTTGCTGGCCCCCCTGACGGACGACGCGTCGATGATGACCCAGGCGAAAAAGGTCGGCCCGCGCGGAGGTGGATAACTGAGGCGCGCGTTTTCTACCGCGGCGGCGCGACGGGCGGCGTCGGCGCGAACGTCGAGCGAGTCACAGGCTCGAGGGAACCTTTCCGCGCAGGCGCTGCGGGCGCTTGGGCCGCGGGAAGGGCGGCCCGGGGCGTCCGGGGGGCCCCTGGCCAGGGCGGGGGAAGGCCGCCGGCTCCGGTTTGTCAGCCCGTCGGCGAGGCGGAGAGACGCCAGGGGGGGCGCCCGCGTTCGCGAACCCACGGAGCGCGCTGATCGCCGATTCTGGCGACGAGCTGTGGCCGATCATAGTCGGCGCGGCGCGCGCCGAGTCCGCGGCGGGACTCCCCTGGCACAGGCGGCTGCCGTCGCGCGTCAAGAAGACGCGGGGGTGCGAGCTCGCGGTCGCGAAGTAGCGCGAGCCCCATCGGTTCGGACAAGGCAGCGCGATACGAGCAGGCGCCTCCACTGATCTCGGGCGGCGCCCTGAAGGAGCTGGAGGCGCGCGCCCGCGCGATGGAGGGCGAGATCGCCCTGGGCGCGGTCGCGGCAGGAGCCGATGGCCGCTCAAGGACTCAAGGAGCTGAGCTCGCATGGAACATGGCGACGTCTGCCCTGGACTGCGGGCCGACGGGGCTCGGCGCGGGGGCCGACGAAGCAGCGGGCCAGTGCCCGAGCAGTGCTGAGGTCGCTTTCTACGAGCGCGGCCCGTCACCAGGGGGCGCGCGCCGTGCGATCCACTGGGGCTGGCGGCTGACCGACGACGAACGAGACGAGGCCTCGGGGGGCGAGCGAGACGAGGCCGCGGCGACGACGGAGATTGCAGCCCTTCTCGGCTCGAGCCTCCCGCAGCAGCGAGCAGGGGAGATCCCGGGCGGCAAGGGCGCTCGCGCGCGAGCGGATTCCGACGGGGCGCCCGACGGTCGCGCAGCGTCGCGCCGGGGCGGTGCGAGGGAGGTTGGCCTTGCAAATGTTTTTCTCGGTCAGGAAGGCTTGGCTCCAGGAGCTCCTGTCGGGGTGTCTGGAAAAAGGAGGCGGGTGCACTCCAGCAGAGGGAGGGCCGCCCACGGGGCATCTGGCAGATGCGCAATTGCGAGCTGGCGACGATGGCCACGTAGGATCTGAGGCGGCGTCGGGGTCGAGCGGAGTCGGAGACCGCTCGTCAATTGAGGCTTGCGCCCCAGGGAAGGAAGCGCGCCGCCCGAGGAGCTCGGGCGGCGGAGGGCGACGCGCGGACGACCCTGCTTAAGGGGTTGACGATGATGGCGCTGGCGAAGCTGCAGGAAGAGGCCGCGATCAGGGAGATCGGGCTGACGCGAGCGGACGGGCGCAACAAAACAAGGGAAGAGCTCATCCGAGACGTCAGGCAGCACGCGAGCCACGCAACAACGCAGACCGCGTGGATTCCAGCCCTGGGCCCGAGGCCGAGGAGCCTGATTCCTATGAGGGAGTCCACGGTGATACACACGGAAGGGGCCATGGAGGTGGACCCCTGGGGAGGGGCCCGCAGTGTCATGGGCCGCCGCGACGGAGAGCCGCGCGACGCGACCGGCGCTGGCCGCCACGGGGGCCAGTCGGACCAGAAAGGGGGCGTCGCCCGCGGCGACGACGCCTGACGGGACAGGCCGCCACGCAGGTATACCTGCTCACGAACGTCGCGTTCGCCGCGGGCGTGCTCTGAGACTGGGCGCATCGGACTGGCGGTGGTCAGTGGGCCCAAGCCCGTGCACCGATCGAGCGGGCGCAGTGGAGTTCTCCAGCGGCCCGAGCGAGGTCGGCCGCGCGCGGTCGAGAAACGGCCGGTGGTGTTTGCAGCCGCGGGATACGACGTGCGAAGGGGGACTCAGTCAGGAAGAGAGTCGGGACGCAGCCTTGGCGATGTTGGCGCAGGTCAGGCCGGGGGTGGCGGCGGTCGAGATTCGGGGAGCAACGCGGATCGACGGAGACGACGAGCCAGCCGAGCACCGACGAGCACCCGAGGATTTCCCAAGGATTTCGCGTCGAGGTCGGTCGAGACCCAGGAGAAGCTCGGATGCCTCGCGTTGGTCCAGAACGAGAGCCCCATCGCTATGCGCCAAACCGTCGGTCGAGATCGCGCACGGCGACTAGTGCCATCCACCGGGTCGGTGGAGCGAGGGCGCCGCGCGAAGTCCTGGTTGGTGGGCCACCAGGCTGCGTGCGGACATTGCCGCCGAGGTCTGGATGGAGTGCGCCGTCGTCGGAGCCGGGGGCCGTCCGGTCGGCTGGTTCCAGGCGCGGCGGCGTCAGATGGCCTTCCAGATCTTGTGTGGACTGCGACAGTCCCTCCGGGGATCAGAACCGGAAAGAATCAGCCGATTCAGGCGCTATCCCGTAGCGAGACGCTCCGGCGCGGGACCCGGGGAGGTTGAATTTCCGGTTGCACGTTGCCCGACGGCCGCAGCATAAGCAGAGAGCGGAGCAGCCATGCCGGACGGCATCGCGCTCCAGTTCCCCGACGCGACGTCGGGGCAGACTATGAAAAAGCGCGCGGCGCCCGATGCCCGGCGGAACCTGGGAAGGCTGCGCGCCGCGGGGCGCGCCAGTCCGGACAGCCTGGCGCGTTTGGTGGCGCAGGCAGGCAGGCCCGAGGTCATTGCGCGATCGGGCTAGCGCAGGCGCGCGGCAGCGAAGATCTGTGGGGGCGGCATGAAAAGCCGCGGTTGTCGCGGGCCGGTCGGCCCGACCAGTCTGCGTCCGACAATATGATGGGGCTCGCGAGTGGCAGCTTTGCGGGTGCCCTGTCGCGCAGCGGAAGCGCCTGCGACCCGACCGCGGCGCGCGCCCCTGGCAGAAAGGCAAGGTGGAGCGCGAGATTAAGGAGGCAAAAGGTGCGATGCAGAAGAACATGCGACATGGGGCCTACAGCGGCTTGGACGAAACGAAGACCCTTGCTCGGGAGACGGCCTCTGCGCTGAATCACTTCCCGGGTCAGTGCGGCGACAGCCCGCCCCTGCTGCTGTTCGGACAGAAGACGAAGCTGGTTTGTGAGTGCTGGCGCCAGGGAAGGCGGCGAGCCATCGCCCCCGCGTCGCCGAAGAATATGGCCCGCTGGCCCGGCGGTTCAAGATCCGCGAGAACTGCCAACAGCCCCGCTTCAGGGCAAGGGGCCAGAAGCTGGTCCGGCGGGCAGTGGCCGCGCGGAACCGCGGCATTCTAACGGACTGGAGCGAAGGAGAACAGGCATTCTTCCCCAGGCCTTTCCGCGCCGGAAAAGGTTGTCGTGTGAACGAGCAGGAATGGTGCAGTCCTGCTACGGCGTTCGGCCGAAACAACGACGACGCGCGGCTGCAGCGCGGCGGGGGGCCGTTTCTTGTCGCCCCTGAACACTATGGCCGCAATGTTCCGAATAGGAACGCCTGGCCGAAGTTGGGGAGTTGCGCAGATCGCCCGACGAGATCCGCCTGGCGATGAGTCGCGAGGAGTTCGAGGACCTCACGGGCCCGGACCCCGAACCGGAGAACCTGGAAGCGGCCGGAGGCCTGGTGCCGGGGGAGGAATCCGACGACGGGCCCCCGCCCACGGCGAGGGGGGGGCGACCCGGCGGCGGCAGAGGTCGACGGCGAAGACGTCGTGGACGACGCCGCCGTGAGCGGGCAGCGGCATGCCCTCGGGCCCTCCCCCGGGGCTGGCGCGGCACGCGGAATGCTAGGCATGGGGTGGCGCCGGAGGGGCGGCACCCTGCGGAGCAGTGGTCGGTCCGTGCGACTCGTGAGAAACACGGGGGGACATGGCGCTGCGCCGAACATCGGGCCTGGCGGGCTCAGATGATGATCCCATCCGAGGAAGCGAAGAAGCGGGGGCGCGGGCCGACACTCGCCGCGGTGAAATGCCCGCGACGATGAGGCGAGTGGACGGGCCTGAGCAGGACCGCTCTCTGTCCGCGCACGAAGTAATGTCGGCGTATCGCAGGAGGACGGTGTCCCCCATGCTGGACCGCAAGACTCAAGACCGAGAGCTGACGTGGGAAGAAATCGCATCGGCACATCATGAGGGCATCCGCGCAGCGATCGAGAAGGAGTGGGACTCGCGGCTGCGCTACAAGTGCGCGACCGTGCTGGAGCCGGACGCGTCGGGGAAGTGCTGCGAACGGTGGGCCGTCGGCGAATCCTTGGCAGCGACATGCAACTAAAATGCAAGAACGCGGCTTTGCGCGGTACCGGGGCCATGTTACTGGCAAAGGAAAAACCCAGTTGTGTGAGCATGGTCAGCCTGACCCCAGCGCGAAGCTGGGGGCGGTGAAGATCGACGCCCCCGCAGTGCAACGGTCTGGTTCCGCGAATCTCGGGCCCCCCCGCTGTCGATCGGCGACGTCCCGAGCGCATTTCTCCAGGGGGGGCCACGCTGGGGCCAGGGGGCGTTCTGCGCGCGGCAGCCAAGGGGGAGCCTGCCCGGTCCGGGGCCAGGCCAATTGCTCAAGATCGAACGTGTAGTATACGGGCTGCCCGACGCTCCACGAGCATGTTTCAACACCTTTCGCAAGGCCCTGGTCGAAGAGATGGGTTGGAAGCAGCTGCAGCTGGACGTGGCGTTCTCCTGCTTCTACCAGGGCGACCGTCTTACTGGCGCGCCGATTGTCACAGTAGATGACTGCATTATCGCACGCGACGGTAGTGCGATAATGCGGGGCAAGGAGGCCAAGCTCAAAGAGAGGTGCCTGTTTGGGCCCTGGACAGCAGCGAATGGAGAGACCAACGGCGACCTCTACACCGGTCGCCAGGCCAGGGTGAAAATGGACTGCGTTGAGGTCAGCATGCGCGACCATGTGAAGATCGAGGGCAATATCCGCGGCGGTCGGCAAAATGCCGCGTGGCTCGCCGCCCTGAAATCCCACCCGCCATGCGGCCCGCAGAGAGATGGCAACGAGAGGGGTTTGAGGTGGTTACCTAGCCGGTGGACGATATCAGACGGGTTAATAAAAGGCGGTCTCAGCGACAAGATATTGGTGTTCATTGAAACGAGTCGAACAAGCGTGCGCGAGATGAGTGTCCGGGTCACCAGGCGAGGCAAGGCGATTGGCGACAGGAAGCAACGAGGTCTTCCGCCCCACCTCGTCCTCTCCCACTCCTGCGACAAGGTGCGCCGCTCGGCCGCTGTGGCCCATGCGAGCGCCTGCGCGCGCGAGCCATCCACTGCCTGTTTCAGCGCCATGGCTGGTCGCGACGACGCGAGGGCGGCGCCCGAGTCGGGTGGCGACGCGGGGCGGCGGGGCCGCGGCAGGGCACCGTCCCGCGCGGAGCGCGGCGTGGCCATGGGAGAGTCGGGCGCCAGTCGCTGGTTCCTGCCGCCTAAGGCTAAACAGGCGCCGCGGGGCGGCGCCTCTGCCCCGGCGAAGCGCAGGGGGCGCAAGGGGCGCGCGGAGTGCAACGAGCCTCAATTCGGCCGGGGATCGGGGCTTGTGCGCCGGGCGCTCCAGGAGCGTGGCAGCGACGGCGCGATGGGGAAAACGCGGCGGGCGAAGTGCGTGTTCTGGAAGTGGGCGGTCAGTGGCTCGCGCAAGGCGATCGGAAAGCTAAGCGACAGCTGCTGGCTGCTCTGGCTCGGCAGCTTCTTCCGCGTTGCGTATCCAGGCCGACTGGTCCGCCCGTCGCCGCGCGCCTTGGAGGGCATGTGCGGGCGCTGGAACGACAGGGTTCGCGACGGCAATAGACGCGCGTGCGGCGGAATCTCGCGGTCGCCTTGCAGGGGGAGTTTCCGACGGCAGCGGCCTTTCGGATGCTCGTCTTCGGCCGTCAGGCCGCCTGCCGCCCTGACCGCGCGGACAGGCCGAGGAAGGAGCTGGCTCGCCGGGCGAGGGCGCAGGCGCCGGCGCCCGAGACGATGGAGCATCGGCACCGGGCCAGGCCAAACAGCGGGGAAGAGTCGGCTTCGTCGGGGCGCGGCAGCACCGACGTGGAAGAAGAAGCTGCTCCGGCGCGGTGCGCGGCGCCAGTCCACCGCGGGTCGGCGCGGGGGGAGCCCCGCCGTTGGTCTGCAGCAGAGGGGGGGGGGGGGCATGGGGCTTTCTTCTCCGCCGCGGGCCACGGCGCGGGCGGCCGGCGGGGTGCCGAGTTCAAGGGGCCCAAGGGCGAGGGCAAGCAAAGCGGGCGGGTCAGCGAGAGAACCAAGAAGACTCGCAGCGGCGGCGTCTCCACGTCCGCAGCGGGCTGCCGGGGCGCGCTTCAATCGGCGCCGCCGTTTCCTTGCCGACGGCGCCCCGAAGGACGGGCGCTGAAGTGGCCCGCGGTGGCCGCCCGGCGGCGCGAAAAGCGGGGCGGCGCGCCCCCGATCAGTCGCGAGATGTCGCGCGCGCTGCTTCTTACCAACGTTCATCCTCCAGCGGAGGGCGCTTTCTGGGCGGAGCCCCTGCGGAGTATTTCTTTCCTCTGGTGGAAGACAGTGCGGAGCGAAGATTCCGCAGGCGGGCGAGCCCCAGCCTGCGCCGCCCTCCCGTCGAGGTTTTTCGGAGCGAAGATCCCGCGGAGAGCCCATCCGCGGTTCGTCGCCGCCTCCGATTGAAGTAGATAGGTTTCTTCTGCGGCACCGGCGGAGGGCCCCTCGGGGCGAAGATCCCGCAGTGATCCCATCTGCGGATCACGTCTGCCTCCGGCGGAGGTCTGCGCGTTTGCGCGCGCGCCCGCCCGCCGCGTGGGCGGGCGAAGTACATGAAGGATGAGGAGGGGACATCAGTGGGGTAGCAGCGTTGAAGATCACTGCTGCAGAATCGGGGGAGCGTAAGACCCGGGTTTGCTGGGACTCGGGTTCGCCATCGTTTTTTGACGACCGCGCCTCGGATTTTGACGAGGAGGAGTTTCGTGGGATGTCTGCAGCGGGAGGCCTCGTCAAAATGCAGGCTCGGCCTCGTCATTTTTTTGGCGACCTCGTCGGGGATTTCCGAGTCCCCCGTGCCCGGGTCTTACGTCTCCCCGACAGAATCCGCCCACATCCCTTCCCCGCGCCGGTTTCTGCTACAAGCCTTCCCGACGCCTGGGCAGAGGGAGGGCTTGGCCTCTTCAGACGTGCCCGCAGCAGGGTGCTACCTCTCGCGGTGAAAACTGGAAGATAGCGAGAACTGTTGTAGATTGTGTGCCACATGCTTTGCACCATCGCTCCGAATCATCAGTGCGCGCATGGTTTTTACCCAGCGTGTGCATCACCTCCAAGAGCAAATACTTATGTAACACGGCAGACTTGACGCTCGTGCACCAAAATTGATCACAGTTGCTTCAAACAGTGGTCAGCTATTTCGCGTTGGACGAGAGCGCCTGCTGGAGAATGGCGCCCAGCGCGTTGGAGATAACAACGAAGCGATGCCGCGCTAGCTTCGAGGCGTGGCAGTTGAAAGCCGCGCCAGCCGAACTCAAATAACGACTGCGCTCTCTCCAGCCCGGCTCCGCGCCGGTTTCGGATCCGCCAGTCTCGCTCTCAGTATTTCGCTCTTGTTGTGACTCGTCACGTTTCCGATGCAGGGCCGCGAAGTCTCGGGGGATTATTGCAATGGCCGATGCTGGCCTTACGTTCGAAATCGCCACCCAGCAAATAGAACGCGCCGCCGCAGACATCGCAACTCGACGTAAGCGCGGCGGCAATCGAGAGAGACTAAGGCATCCGAGCTGCGTCCATGCGAGAAGCAGACGCGCATGGGGGGCAGCCGCGAGGAGCAACGCATGCATATACGAACACATGTTTTCAATTATCGTAGCATCTTTCCGAAACTAATTTTGCAGTGTCTGTGATGCCGCAGCGGAAGTGGATGGATCTCATATTGGCGGATTCTTGAGCAAAGTGGCATGCTCGATGATTTTATGTTGCACCGCGATCGCGTGGCAGCACGATGCGACTGAACGCGCCGCTAATAGATTTGCGCCTCAGGGTTACCAGTGGCAAGGCCTGGTGGCAGCAGCTCGCCGCGTAGACGGTCTGCGTGTTTGTTGAGGTACAATGCGCCATGGTTGTCTTTCGGAGGCGATTTCCCAAATCTACAGCGCCCACTGTTTTGCTCGACGTGGACATCGATGCGCAGATGCTCTGCGTAGATTGATATCCAATCGCATTTGACGCGCCTCTTTCGTGGGCGTGCCGCGCCCGGTATCTCCGACCGCACATGATGGGGCGTGTTGCACGAGTTCGGGAGACGCAGCTCCCGCCCCGCAGGCTAATCCACCATTTTCTGGACATGTCTGTAGCTCTCCGTCGGATCGGTTGTGGTCCGCATCCTTTTACTGGGTGCGTTGCGTGTCGCGAGCACTCCCCCGAGGAACGGAGTCGGAGATATTATTGCTGATTGTGCGGTTTCTGTCGTCTCTGTCAGTGCAGTCTCTTCACCCGCCCAACGACTCTTGGAGGTTCTTACATCCGCGTTGAGTTGAGTGCAGGTTCTCGGCCGCGTTCTCTCGCCCGTTATCCGTTGTTTCTTCCTGCCCTTCGTTTAGGTGGCCGTCTAGGCCCGAACCCAGCTGCATATGCACGTGCTGTTCTGCCGAATGGGGCTCAATCAACCCGTTAGCCCCTCCTGGCTTCGTAGTTCAGCCCCATTTCCTCCGAGTCGAGTTCAATCGCGGTGACACCGACAACCAGGATGAAATCCATGTACAGTCGGAGGTTTTTTTAACCTCTTACTTTGACATGCCGATTAGCGAATTGGCCGGTTTCGGTTAGCGAGAGGGCGTCGCGGCCGTCATTTTTCCGGGTTCAGGTCCGTCGGTTTCGGTCCCGGGCCGTTTTCCATAAAGGGAGGTTTATCAAGGGAGGTTTGTCCACCGCCGACACAGATTGATGATTCAGTTGCTCTCTCATGGGCCACCTGCGCTGGGCTGCTCTCTGCGAGCTGCTTCGTAGCCTTCTCCAGGAAAAAACGCCTCGCGTCCTGCGCCTGAGTGGGGGCGTCATCTCGACGTTCCCACTCAGGCGCAGGACGTTCCCGATTGCCTCCTCCAGCTGGGCCTGCAGAGTCTCAGTGACGGGGTTAGCCAGCTTCGGCCCGAACATGGCGCGTAGTTCCGCTTCGAACTCGTCGCCGACTTTGAGCTCACGAAGTTGGGGCTCCCCAGGCTGGGGCCCGTCCTCTTCCGAAAACCTTTCAGAGTGGCGGCCCGTTTTGGTCCCGCCGCTGTCGCCCGCGCCTTGTGGAGCGTCGCCGGAAAATGTGGAGTTGTTGCACGCCGCGATTGTTGTTTCCGCCCAGCCCTCAACCTTCGGCAGCGGTTCCGGATCGTCGCGCTCGCACACCCGAACCCCTTCTTCGAAGCAGTCCGACACGCCACAAAGATGCGAAGTTTGATGAGTCTATCTTTCACTCGGTGTTTGATCTTCATCATCTCCGGCGCCCTGCGCCATGGGGAGAACGGTGATTTCATCCGGGCCCCGCTCGCCCAGCCGCTTGAACGCGCCGTTGAAAGCCTCGAACACGTGTACTCCAAGTCCCAGTATGTTTCAAGCGAGTCCGCCCACCTCAGTCTGGCCACGCTCAGGCCTGGACCTTCCAGGGGCAGTCCTTGTACCAGTCCGTCCTCCCCTCGCTCCCTTTGGTTCCTTCTGCTCCTTCTTGGCCTTGCGCTCCGGATCCCCGACGTCCGCCGAGCTTGCCCGCGACCATGAGTTCGCACTCGCCTTGCACGACGTCTCTAGCTGCACTCCCGCATGGCCTTGCGCCTCTCCCGCTGGGCCATTTTGGGGTAGCTGTAATTACTCCTTCACATGCTGCTCCTTGGACGATCTGGTACACCCGTCCCGTCCACGACAGCAGCGGCCCCGCTTGAGTTCCCTCCTTGACATGGTGCTCTCACGGTGCCGTGGACGGAGGGCTCGCACGCCCCGCCGCCGCCCGCGGCTGCATCGGGGGATTCAGGAACAGGGGGAGCAGGAGGAGGAGGATGAGGAGGAGGAGGAGGAGGAGCAGGAGGAGGAGCAGGAGGGGGAGGAGGAGGAGGAGGAGGAGGAGGAGGAGGAGGAGGAGGAGGAGGAGGAGAAGGAGGAACAGGAGGAGGAGGAGCAGGAGGAGGAGGAGCAGGAGGAGGAGGAGGAGCAGGAGGAGCAGGAGCAGGTGGAGGAGCAGCAGGAGCAGCAGGAGCAGCAGGAGCAGCAGGAGCAGGAGCGGATGAGGAGGAGCAGGAGGTGGAAGATGTGGTTGCCGCTCGTGACCCCGCACGTCTTCGCGGCACGGCAACAGTGCCCCCCCCACCCCTTCGCCGCGGCCGCCGGGCCGTCACCGCGCTCGTGGCATCGGCGGCCGCTTCGGCGCCGCGGGCGGCGGCCTGGCCGGGCGAGCCGCCGCCGCCGACGGAGCTGTCGTTCGGCAGCAAATCGTATGGGGCCTCCTATGCAAGCAGTGGCGAAGCGTTCTGGCTTGCCCATAGACCCACCAGATAAGGTTCTAAGAACCATGTGTGTGTTCGCATGGAGCCTTAGACCACGTATGGCTAAGATTCTCTTGTTTGGGCCATGTGTCATGTTCTGAGAGCATTGTTTTTGTTGATTGGGCATCTTTTGCTCTAGTTACGTTTCGTTGTGGGCCTATAGGAATGCTGGGACAGTCGGTCCCTTTTCAACGATCAGCCACGCGCAGAAGGGGGTATAGGAATGGAGGGCAATTTCTTAGAAGGAGGTTGCTTTTTTGAAGGTTCGGGCCTCGTCTGCAGATGTAGGCTCAGCTACTTCTAACAAACAGCCTCTTGTTTGGAAGCCTTGCCTGATGAGATTACCGAACATGTCACCATGGTACTCAGATGTTGGAATCAGCCTTGCAGGTTGTTGAATCCACAGCAGACGAACCACCTCGGAGGCACCCGCTCATACCATAGCACGAGGACTTTGATGAAGCAGGGTCGTGGTCTGAAAGGAGACGCCTTACGGGACATGTTTTTCTGGCCATATATATATATATATATATATATATCGAGTGGCCAGGGTATAGGTAGTGAGATTCAAAATTAGCTTGGCGAAGGACCCAACCACATGCAGTTGTGAGTAACGCAGTTGTGACATCGTCGTCGGTGGAGATCCTTATGTGGCCTCGAAACGTGTTGGGTGTGTGCCGAAATGGGTGCCAGGGACGCATGCGAACGGTGCCATTGGGACCTTTGGTGGAGCTCCCTATGGGGGCACGAATCGTTTGAGGGGTGCGCCGAAATGGGTAGCAGGGGCGCTTGCGAACGGTGCCACTGGAATCTTCGGCGGCGCACCCCATGGGACCACGAAGCGTGTGAGGGGTGCGCCGAAATGGAGGTGGAGCTCCATGCGGACCCTGCCACTGGTGGCTTCGGTGGAGCACCCTATGGGGCAACGAAACGTGTGGGGGGTGCGCCAAAATGGAGGTGAAGCCGCATGCGGATCCTGCCACTGGGGCCTTCGGTGGAACACCCCAGGGGGCCACGAAGCGAGTGAGGGGCGCGCCGAAATGGGAGTGGAACTGCATGCGGACCTTGCCACTGGGGCCTTCGGTGGAGCAGCCCGTGGGACCACGAAGCGTGTGAGGGCTGCGCCAGAATGGGGGTGGAGCTGCATGCGGACCTTGCCACTAAGGCTTTCTGTGGAGCACCCTATGGGGCCACGAAGCGTGCGAGGGGTGCGCCGAATTTGAGGTGGAACTGCATGTGGACCTTGCCACTGGTGCCTTCGGTGGAGCACCCTGTAGGGCTACGAAACGTGTGAGAGCTGCGCCGACATAGGGGCGGAACTGCATTCGGACCCTCCCTCTAAGGCCTTCGGTGGAGCGCCCTGTGGGGCCACGAGGCGTGTGAGGGGTGCCCAGACATGGAGGTGGAACTGTATGCGGACCCTACCACTGGGATCTTCGGTGGAGCATCCTATGGGGCCACGAAGCGTGTGAGGGGTGCGCCGAAATAGATGTGGAACTGCGGACCCTACCACTGGTGCTTTCAGTGGAGCACCCTGTGGGACCACGAAACGTGGTAAGGATGCGCCGAAATGGAGATGGAGTTGCATGCGGACCTTGCCACTGGTGCCTTCCCAAAATGTGGCGGAATTGCATTCGGACCCTCCCACTGAAGCCTTCGGTGGAGCGCCCTGTGGGGCCACGATGCGTGTGAGGGGTGCCCACAGATGGAGGTGGAACAGCATGCGGACCCTGCCATTGGGATTTTCGATGGAGCATCCTATGGGGCCACGGAACGTGTGAGGGGTGCGCCGAAATGGAGGTGGAATTGCATGCACCTATACGACGACGATCAAAACATGCGGAGGGCATAGGCAAGGGATGTGAGGACGAGGAGGAGGAGGACGAGGAGGAGGAGGAGGAGGAGAAGGAGGAGGAGGGGGACGAGGAGGAGGTGGAGGAGGAGGAGGAGTAGGAGGAGCAGGAGGAGGAGGAGGAGGAGGAGGAGGAGGAGGAGGAGGAGGAGGAGGAGGAACAGGAGGATGATGAGGAGGAAATGGAGGAGGCGGAGGAGGAGGAAAGGAGAGGAGAGGAGATGAGATGAGAGCAGAGGAGGGTGCGGGGCGTTGTGTCGTCAAAACGAGGACCCACCACCACAGGATGCTTGGGACAAAAGAATATCACGAGCACGCGCGGCAGAGAGGCAATGTTCGACGCTTTCGTCATCTTGGATTCCGAATGTTATGTGAGGAGCGTGTTCATCGCGTTGTGTTCTGAGGGGCCGCTGTTATTTGGCTCAGGTGATCCATTACCATTAAGAAATACACGGACGCGGTCGACGTAGTGTTATGCAAGGTGTTCTGAACTTTATCCCAGGGGAAGCACAGTAGGGTGGATGAACAGGAGGGACGGCACTCAGACTACATGAATGAGCGCAATATTCACGAATTGGCGACATGAATTCGGTCCGAAAACAACGACCGAGTTTATTTAGTCACACCCCTGCGTTGCCTCAGCATCGCTGTCCCGCCGCCGCCGGACACCGATGACTCATCGAAGCTGTTTTGGCGTCGGTCGCGAGGAAAAAACCGCGCCGCCCGCCGCGCGCCCGCGCTCCCGCCGGCCAGGCTTTCTTTGCTTAGCGTTCCTAGCCATAGCTGAACGGCACAACATCAGAAGCAATGGCGGGAACGAGTACATCCCCAACTCGTGGCCTGGATTTGAGCACTGAAGTACTACAGGAAGAATATTTTCATCAAGAACATGAACACGCTTTGCCGTTTAATCGGGTTGCGAAAGCTCCTCTCCTGGCGGAGAACTGGCAAAACCTTGGTTATCAGCCGAAAGTTCGATCGTCGACGAAAGCGGTGTCACCGGACGGGGAACCTATGTTTTTACTTTCGGTGGAACGAGGCCCATGCGGGGGATCGGGAACGGCATGGGGCGGTGCTTTGCACCTTCGCATGGCGAGGAAGAATCGCTACATGCGCGTTTGCCCACCTCCGGCTTCGGGGGTCCTTTCCAGTCATCCGCATTGCCAGAGACACCGCCCAGGCTCAAACAGCTTCTCCGAATGTGCTTTAGACTCCAGGTTTCCACGTTGCGAGAAAGCCGCGACGTTGGATGTCTCGGGCCGCCGGCCCGGGGGGGCGGGGGGGGCGGGGCGAGGAGACAGGCGGGGGAGGCGCGAGGCAGCATGAAGGGGCACGAGGGGGATGGATGAGCACAACGAGGCCGAGGAACCATGGGGGCAGCGGGGAGGGGCGGGGGGGGGGCCAGCAGGGTCGAGCGACGTTCTCGACCCGAGGCCATCGACGGAGTGCGTTGCGAGAGCGAGCCGATGGCGAGGAGGTTGTCTTTCCATCCGACGATTCACTTGAGCGGGGTCTTGAGCAGATCGTGGAGAGCCAGCCCGCGGGCAGCCCAGCCAGGGCAGCCCACGAGCACAGGCGTGACTTCGCCGTTCGTCAAGCGGAAGAGGTCGGGCGGCGCTCCCGAGGGCGGGCCCGCGCGCGCTCCGGGACGCGGACTCGGTAGCTATGCGCCAGGGCCTCCCCCGCCTCCTATTCAGCCCGACTCTCGGCCATCGTTCGCAGTTCCCGAGACTCCCGACCCGCGGGCCCGCTCCCCCCCCATGAGGGGTGGGCCGAGGGCGTCGAGGCCCCGGTCGGAGGCGCCCGACTTGTCGAACCTATCTGGCCAGCCGGGTGCGTTCAGCATGCGCATCAACGCAAAGCGTGCTCACTTTGGGCCGCGGCGTGCGTCGATGCCTGGGTTTCGGTCCCCTGGGGCACTAGGCCAATGCAAGAAGCCAGTATGTCATGGATGCTCGGGATTTCGTTGTATCCTGAACTTCCTGCGTCCGCCGCGCCATGCCCCCGCGTCGCGCGACTGCGCGGGGCTGCGCGCGAACGAGTGGCGCGATCCGAGGGGGGCTCGAGATTACGGGGGCCGGGAGATAGCCGAAGTGCGCCGGCAAGTCCGACAATCAGAGATGCAGCGACAGGCTGTCGCTGCTCTCCAAGTAGAGCGGGATTGCGAGGCTGCGATGAACGCCGCGAAGCTTCCTGAGGAGCGCCAACAGGCGGCGGCGGCCGAGCAGGCCTTGGCGGCGACTACAGAGATGCGCGAGCTTGCCGACTGGCTGGGGGCCATTGCAGCATCCGATCGCCATGCGCATCTTCAGGAGAAGCACCTTGCAGAAAAAGCCAGGCGCGTCGTCTGGGGGTTCGGCGAGGCTCTGCGCGCGACTAAGCGGCCCAGGAGCTTCAGGCATCAGAAGATCGGAATGCGCGCCTGGCCACAGAGGCAGCCGCCGCCGTCGAGCTGTCTGCGGCAGATCGCGCCGCTGCTAGCGTGAGCTATGCTCGCTCTGCTGCCGAAGTCCGAAGTGCCCGGGCAGAGGCGCGGCTGATCGAGGAGCGCGCAGAGGAGAAGGTCATCGCCAACGCTCAAAGGGCGGAGCAGAAGGCCGCGCAGACGACAGAGAGCCGGGAATCCGAACGGGACAAGCATTATCGCATGGTTGATGAACGCCAGATGCAGTGGGACCCGGTTGGGGCGCCCTCGGCAGCGTCGGCGGGGGCCGCGTCAGTTGCGGCTCCGACAACTGTCGCTGCGCGAGCTTCCCCGCCGCCGGCACCGCCCGCGGCGGGGAGACTGGCCGCGCCGAGGCGAGGTGCCCGTCGCCCCTGCCCTGGCGCGCTGTGGTCTTTCATATGCTCTACGACGGCATCCCGCGACTGCAGCCTTTGCGAGGGGGGCATTCGCGATGGCCATTTTGTCTCGGAGGACAAGATGCGTTTCTACATCTCCAACCAAGAGACGGCGCGGAGAGGTAGTTGCGGAGAGAGAAGGCACCGGAGAGAAGTTGACAAGGAACGCGAGGCGAGAGGGAAGCTCGAGGATCAAATCGCTGCTGCCTCCGCGCCGGGAGCCTGCCCCTCAAACTGCCCGCCGTCGCCTGCGCCTTCCCGCAGATGCCCCCCGGGCTGCGATGAACGCCGGGAGGGGGGTTCTGAGTCAGAGAAGCTGCTCGAGTTCGAGCAGGCCGCAAGGGCCGAGAACGGGGGGCTCGAGGAGACGTTCGAACGAGCGATGCAGCGGGAAGAGAACCGCGCCAGGATGCAGACCGAGCGCGCGGCGAGGAGCCAGGAGACGCGCGAACAGCGAGCCGAAGCTGCTGCCGCGGTGCAGAGGCAAGCCCAGAAGACGGAGAATAAGGCCGAGATCGAGGCTCAGCTACAGAAGGAGATCAAGGCCCATGAGCGCGCGAGCTCGTCTCGAA
Source organism: Prorocentrum cordatum (assembly GCA_963575745.1). Taxonomy (NCBI): domain Eukaryota; class Dinophyceae; order Prorocentrales; family Prorocentraceae; genus Prorocentrum; species Prorocentrum cordatum. The sequence goes on from CAUYUJ010003335.1 coordinate 1,619,865, forward strand.
ACCTCATTCCAGGATGCGCGCCGCCGGGCCCGGGGGATTTGCCCAGCATCTTCATGGACAAATGACAACTCGGATGAGGCATCTCCCCCGAAGAAGGTGCCAGCACCGAAGCATCCAGGCTTAGGCCCCCCAGATGATGGCGGCGGAGGCGGCGATGACGACGACGAGGATGACGAATATCCAAACTTCCGGCCATGGGGGGGGGGAGGGGGCGAGGGCGACGACCCTGATCGCCGGCGCAGGCGCGCAGGAGGACCGACTGATGGCGACCCGCCCTGGGGCGGCGGAGACGGTGGAGCCCCCGCCCCCTCGCGAGCGCGGTTCCCGCCACTGCGCAGCCCTGGAGCGATGCTGGCGGGGCCGAGAAGGTAGTCCTGGAAGCGATCCCCGACGTGGCCAACTACGAGCGATGGCAGCGCAACGTGGTCAGGTTTGCGGCGTCAGGGGCTGTCGGAAGGGGTAGCGGGCGCATTCGGTTTCATTTCAGGAACGTTGGCAGAAGAGTTGAAGGGCTTCAGCCTTGTCGTCCGGCTCGACCTGATGACAGCAGCGGACCTCATGGCCAAAGTCGACAACATCGTCATGCATAGACAATCCCATCTCAGCTCCGCCATCAAGCGAGCGAGTTAGGTTTGACATCTCCACGCAAGCCGCGGGGGACATGATGAAGCGTCGCGAGATCCTGCGCATCATTGCCGCCCACGCGACCACCCGTCAGGATCGCGGCGGGGCGTTCGCGCGCAAGGACCTCATGGAGATTAAGATCCGCGGCGCGGGCAAGGATGCAGACAGCGACCCCTTCCACTTCGACGACGAGGTCCGCCCCGCTACACGGGAACATTTCTATCGACAGATGCAGAGGTGACCTTGCGCGCGATATGCGTTTATGGTCACTGCAACGACGAGTCCGGCACAGGGGGACTTCCGAGTGGCTGCCATCGAAGGCCGGCGATTTTACGCGCAAGGTGCGCGGGCAGATCAACAGCGAGAAACAGCAGGGGACGCTGCGCGCCTTAGGCCGCCCCGCGGTGGGCGCGGGCGGCGGCGCGGGGGGCGCCGGGGCCAACGCGGGCGGACATGACCTCCACATGAAAGACGGCCGCTTCAAGATGTCGGTTTCCTGCAGCAGATTCCTCCAGGGCAAGGTGCCCATGCGCCCGAGCTCGATGTCAATGCTTGCATCCGAAAGGGCGCATTGACCCTGCCGCCCCCGGACCGGCCGCTCCTGCTCAGCCCGGCAAGGATGGTGGCGAGGGCTTTTGGGGGAAGAAGAAGGACAGCGAGAAAGGGGGCGGAATGGGGGAAGACAGATCGCGCGGCAGGAGCGAGGAACGCCCCGCCGACCGATCCAAGGGCGGACGCCAGGGCTGGGATCGATCGCAGAGTCGCGCTTCCAGCGTCAACTCCAGGAAGAACGAAGAACGGGCCATGCCGCGCATGCAGCCGCGATTCCTGCCCGTCGTCGTCTGACAGGTGTCCTCGCCAGCACGGGCTGGCCATCGGGGAGGGGGGGCTCTTCCGTGACAAGTACGAGGCGCACGTGGACAAGGTTTGCAAAACCTGCTCCCAACATGCGAAGCCAGGATCAGACGTCTGCGGCCGCGCAGAACGTCGAGGGGAACGCCGCGTCCAGGGAGAGCAGCGACAAGGAAAATCCGATGGGGGGGCGGCAAGGCACGGAGAAGCGACAATGCTGAGGGCACTGGGCTGGACAGACCTGCCAACTCGGGAAGGATTGCTGGGGCAGGCCCAGTGCCCCTGGACATCCGCGGCCCGGCCGGCCCAGGGCATATCATTTGCGATCTTGTTCCGAGGAGGGGGGCAGCGTTGCCGCGGCTTTCTGCGCCGGGTCAGGATTCCAAGCGCCGCCGCTCGGCACGATGGCCAGCCTTCGACGAGACCTTTCGCGGATGGACATGTTCGCGATAATTGCGCATCTTAGCGTGACGACGACGGTCTGGCTGTCCCGGCACGCAGGCAAGGTGGAGCGCGGATGAGCTACATGTGAAGCTGCTGAGGTGCCTTCATGCTGGACGGATCACTTCGCCCCCGAGAACTGCCCTCGAGTTGTCGAAGAGGGGGATCCGAGCGGGGGCGCCCGATCGAATCGGGCAAATGTTCAGAAGCGCCCCTGCGCCAGTAGACGGGAAGGCGCGCGTCGACCCGAGCGCGCCGCACTTAGCCATTTGGACTCTTCGATCGTCGCGTAGATAGAGACGAGATTGATGCCAAGTACACGGGGAAGTCCATTCGATATGAATCCCCAGCGGGTTGGGAAGCGGGCGCGCAAGGCGAAGGTTCATGCGTCCAGTAGACGAAGCAGCCCCCGCAGAGCCGCCTCGGTTTGAGCAGTGGGCGCGCGCGGAGATTGGCGCGAGGTTAGCCTGGGCGATCCTGGCACGATGAGCGGCCCCCCACTCCGAGCGGTCAGGCGCCGCGCAACCCATGAGCTGCGCTCGCGGAAGGTGATGACAGAGAACTCCGTCACGAATGGCAAGCTGGGCGCCCAGTCGGGCGGCGCCGAAGGAATTCTGACCACGGGCGGAGCAATTGCTTTGATGTCTGATACGCTTCGCCCACTTATACTGCGAGCCCCGCGAAGCGGCGAGCCTTGGACGCGGGTCTCGTTAGCAGAAACACCTTGTTGGTGCAGATGCCCGACCGCGGCTGCGCCGCCGGTGCGCGGCGCCACGACCGAAGGGCGGGCGAGGCCGCGCCTCGTCGCCCGACGGCGGCACCTGCCCCGGGCGAAGAAGAGATCGCCGAGGCGGCGCCCGAGGGCCCAGGAGCCGCGGGAGTAGTCGACGACCGCAGCGACGACCCAAGAAGCAGGGCCAGAGGGGGCGACGTAGTACGAGCGCCTTCAGCGCGAGGTTGTCTCCCGCCAGCATCTGCTCACGCGCGCGCCTGAGAACTTGTTTTGTTGCGCGCGCCAGCGGGCGAAATAATATCGAGACTTACAGGCGTAGTAGACCATCCTCTGAGCCGACGAAGTTCGGCGGCCCGTGCACCATGGACCATTGGTTTGCGGCCGCAGAGCTATATGCGGGGGACTCCGCGGGGAAATCTCGCGCGCGACGCTGCGCGACCGGTGCGCGGGATTCCTGGCAAGCCAGGTCACTCGCGTTAAGTCGGAAGAGCACGTGGTCGATTTGTTCGTGGACTTCAGGGCGCCCGCTGAGAAGCATGGCTGCGTCTGCGCGGGCGCGGCGCCCGATTTCAAGAGGACGCGCAAGTCCCTGGCCGCGCGCCCCTTGAGCGAGCCGACGCAGCCCACAAACAAGAAGCGGAATTCAGCGGCGCAGAGAGCCAAGACAATCGTGCAGGACGGGGCCAGGGCCATTCTCATGACGGCAGGCTTGCCGCCTCCATGCTGGGCATATGTCGCCCCTTATTTCTGCTTGTGTCGCGACGCGCAGGAGAGGGGGTCTGACGGATCAGCGCGGGCAAAAAGAGATGGCGCATCCTTCGAAGGGTCTCTTGCGACGTTCGGTTCGGCCGCGCGGCGCTTGCCCCCCCCCCCGAAAGTCTCGCGTCGAGCAGCCCAGGACTGGACCTCGGACAAAGGTCGGCATCTATCTGGGCTGCGTTCATCATGCGGGGGGGCGAGTAGGACCCGACCGACGCTGCGTGCCACTCAATTACCTGGACGGACTCATTCTCAAGATTGGCGCGAAGAATGACGGGCGGAGGCCAATCGTGGAGAGGGCGAAACAGATTTGGGCGTCAGAGGCGTCGAGGGAGGGGTCGAAGCGGGCCGGGGCGGGATAGCTGACAGCACGCTTCCGGGAGCTACTATTCATCTTCCTCCATTACGGAAGAGCTATGACCTTGCATCTATGACGATACCTTCGGCTGACCTGACAGGCCTGCTGTCCAGGAACTATCTCGCCGACGGTGAGCCGAAGAACCCCACGGGCGGCGGTCAGTCGCCCGGGGGGGGGGATCCGCGTCGCCAAGCGGACCAGCCGGAAGCAATTTTGAGGTGGAAATACCTCCGCCTCTTGCCCATGTCGAGGGAGCAGGAGAGATTGCTGTGGAAGCGGTGGGGAAAGACCCGATGGGCGATGAAGGACCCTCCTGACTTCTTCCTGTCTCGCCGCTGCCTGCGCGATTTCCTTGCCATATCCTGACATCCTGCGCGATGAAGGGCCCTCCTGATCTTTCCTAGAGGACCCTCCTGACCTCCTCTTCCTGACCGCCTCCGGTCTCACTTGGGAGCTAAACGGAGAGCTGCGCGATTCATGCGTGCAGGAGGCGGCTCATTAACTGAGAAGGGGGTCACTCTCGCAAGACAATCCAAATTCCTGACTGCCCCTGGGAGGGGAGGGCCCGAGCATGGACATATCATGGCACGAACCACCCAGAATCTGCAGACGGGCGAGTACTTCGAGCGCAACGTCGTCGCAGTGGGCAAGTCTCGTGACGAGCTTAATCAGCCTCTACCGCTGACGGGCATGAACAAGACGACACATATTCGCGGGGCTTGTTTTTGCGACCCGCGATATCGGACCACCGACGCCATTCAGGCTGATGACCTTGAAGAGGGCCCAGAAGGACTCGACACTCGACACATCCAGGCGCCCATCCAGATCGGTGGCGGAGGATGGGGGGCCCAGCCAGGGCGAAAGTGATTGCTGAGTTCATGGCAAAGGGAAAAAATGGGTTCCATGGGCTCGAGGACCCAGGACCGAACGCCATCCTGCGACAAGAAATCGGGATCACGATCCCGCGTTCACCGGTCAAGTGCGTCATGTCGTCCGCGGGCGAGAACCCCCCGTCCGCCGTCGCGCCCGACGACTACGTCAATGACGTTGCGGCAAGAGATATTACTGAGAACCAGAAATCGGACGAAGACAGGTATTCCGACGAGATTGTTATTGATGGCGTGAATGGCGTGGGCATCGATCCCAGGCCCCATCCTGGAGACGGGGCTGCACGGAGCTCCGCGGGCAAGACCTGCGCGGCGGCTGAAGCGCCGCGCCCCTCGAATGCCCTTCGGTTTCAACATGCGAGCAGCTTCGAGCACCGGGGGGAAGAATTGAGATTGCGTCTTTGCTGCAACCCTCTCACTGACGAATCAAATCCTTGCTCTGTAACCTCGAAGTGGTTCGCGGACATGCCCAGCGCTGCTTGCGTCGCCAGGCCAGCGACTAAGGCGGAAGCGGCGAACGGCGAGGGGGCCACCGCTGCCTTGAAGAAGAATGGGACAGACTGCGCGAGATCAACACTTGGTATGAGGGCAAGGTCATGGAGCTGAATCAGGTCCGGAAAGGATTGGGGGACAATGTTCTTGATATTTGCCCGCCCCTTGCCATTCTCGTCGGGGAGAACGCCGATCTCCGAGAGGGGCGTAAAGACAGGAAATTATGGGGGCGCGTTGTCTTCGACGGACCCGGCGTCATCGATCATGACGAGAACGTAGCACTTGTCCAGGATCCCCCTTCTTGCCCCGCGACGACGCAGGCGGGCAATGCCGCCGACGCTTTCGGGCTCTTCCCAGGTCATGACGTTCAGCAGGCCGATGCACGCCAGGCGTAAACTAGTCGGCGTTGGAGGCGGCGCCCGCGCGGGCAAGGCTGCTGAATGTGGCGTGGCCCGAGAGTTGGGCGGGCGGGCGTGGCCGCCCCCTGCGATTATCCACGCACTGCCATCCTGACGCTTGGGGATACTGAGAGAAGCACTGCGAGGCGCACGTCATATCCAAGGGCTTCGCGCCTCTTCCGTCATGGCGCAGTTGCTAGTACCGCCCAAAGCTGATGCTCTTCCTGATGGCATACGCGGACGACGTCAAGCTGGCCGGCTTAGACGGGAACACACAGAAACGGCTGGGACCTCACCGTGAGCTCTTCGGAGCCCGCACCCAACGGCATCGAGATGGACGCGCCTTCGCCGGACGGGCGGTACTTCGGGCGCGAACATTGACTCTCTGAGAGTTGGATTGGCTGGCAGGGCGAAGATCTGACTGCGTTGGATCCTCCACCCCCAGCAGTGAAGAACCCTAGGAACGCAGTGGCCGCCGACACTGGTTTCTACGATCCCAGTTTGGCCGTGGCAGCAGGAGCAGCCCCTGCCAACTGTGGCGGGTCACGCCCTGCACCACGGGGTCAACGAGTCTGGGTGAGATACGACGCCGACGCGAGCCACGTCATAACGTCTGCCATCTGGGCCCGATCGGCGTTCAGTTGTTCGGCGCGCTACACTGGACTATGACGCATGGGAGGACGTCGAGGACCTGACTGACTCTCAGGAAGCAAGCAGGGGGGGGGGGGATATATGCAGGCGTTCCGGGGGGGTACTATGGGCCCTAAGAATGTTTCGAGGCTGTCGTTCAATCGATCCACGGGCGACGATGCAGACCGTCCGGGGGGCGTTTACATTTTCGAAGTTCCCTGTTGCCCCGAGGTTCGAACCCCTGCGGATGGGAACCTCAGCTGCTTCTTCGCGCCCGCTGGACCAGCCAAGGTGGCCGCTGACAATGATAGCGAGACCGAGGTCGAGGTGCCCAAGGGGGCCCTACGTACCGGGGCCGAAAGAAAGTGACAGGGCATGGAATATGGCATGGCAGATTTCTTCACATCCCGCGCAAAGCTCTACGTCGAGTCGACAGATGCAGACCCTGAGACGCACCCTATAGATGGTACTCCTTACGGCCCAGAGCTGACGAGCGTAGAGGACGGGCAGGGTGGCCCCCGAGGAGAAGGGGGCCCTCCAGCCGAAGAGGCAATCGCGTGGCGTTTATGGGTTGATGCAAATGTTGGCCCTGAAGACAAAGAGCCTCCTCTTGGTGGACTCCCGATGGCGGCTGGCGGATCTCCGAATCCTCGACCGCCGGCACAATTGGGAGAGTGCTTAAGCCGATAAAAAAATCTGACATAATAGGTTTGGGTGAGATAGGGAAGTATTTCCTAGCGTGGTCATAACATTTGAATGTCACGTTGCGATTTGATCAGGGCGCGCGCTGCGAAAGTGTCGCGCTGCAGCCATCGTTGCCGCGGCCATTCCAGGCGCGCGGCGCTGCGCCGCGTTGCTTGGGGTTCGCAGGCGCGGGGCCGCGCTGCGCGAAACGCGCGTGCAGCATTGGGGGCCATGCCTGCAGGGTCGCAACGCCGGCGTCTTCTTGTAGTCTACACGGCGGCCCGCGGATTCCATAGCGCGCGGCGTTTTCTGCCGGTTGCAACATTTTGATCGGGGCCGAGCAAGTGGCGGAGCCCCGCCCGCCAGGCCAGCGCGCAGTTACGAGGTGTGAATCTGGAACCCTGCGCGGGGGCGGCGCAATTTCGGGGTGCCCCCCGGGCCCGCCAGGGGGCCGCCGGAGCCATCTGGGGAGACCGCCGCGACCCGCCCGGCGGGCCCGCCAGCGGCCAGCCGGGCGGGCCTCCGGCGGGCCCAGGGTCCGCGAGAGTTGGCGTGGCCGGCCTAGGTTTGCGTCATTGCGCGCGCCGGCGAGGCCCGGGCGGATTTGCAAGACGCGCCGGCGCGGCAAGTTAGCGCGCGCCGGCGCGGCCGGGCCCGCGCGCCGGTTCGGTCGGCCCCGGCCGGGATTGCAATGCGCGCCGGCGCGGCCCCGCCTGAAATTATAGTGCGCGCCAGCGAGGCCTGCCCAGATTCGGAAAGCGCGCCGGCGCCGCTTGGCCCGGGGCTCCCGCGCGCGGCGCCTCCCGGGCGCGGGCGGGCCGCCTGAGCTGAGGGGGGGTAAAGTAGCGATGTTATTAAAGCTACTTTGAAGCCAAGCTACTTTGAAGTTATTTCCCGGGGCGCCTGGAATGCCCCCAGAGGGGAGGCAACAAAAACAGTTACTTCCCGGAGCTACTTGGAAACTACCGAACGCTAGTTGAAAGCTAGAAGCAGCTACATGAAAATTAGAAGAACAAAAAACTTACCTTCAGCCACCAAAAAGCTAGTTCAAGCTAGAAAAAGCTAGAAAAAGCTATCTCGGATTCCTTTTTGGCTCGCCGGGGCGCCCCCCGGGCCCGCCGGCCGGTCGCCGGAGTCGGCCGGGCCCCCCCCCTGGCTGGGCCCGCCGGGGCCCGCGCGGCCAGTTTGGATAAACGCGCCAGCGCGGCCCCGGTCCGATTTGCGAAGCGCGACGCCGCCGCTAGGCCCAATCATAAACAATGGCGCGCCGGCGCCGCGACCCAGAGGCCCCCAGCAGCCAACCTTGCTGGCTTCCGGGAGCGATGTTGGTGACCGAGACCGTTGCCAACAATATCAGCATCATTCGACATTTCAAGTGCGATTTGCACTGATTTCTCGCCGCCCCCAAAAATATGATGATGAACATGATGATGATGAACGTGGTGGCTAATCCAGAAGCCGCATTAAAGTGATCATTTTCCCCCTCTGTGACAGAGGGGGTGTTTGTCGGAGGCCCTCTGTGACAGAGGGGGCGCGTTTGGAGGCCCTCTGTGACAGAGGGGGTGCGTTCGGAGGCTCTCTGTGACAGAGTTGCTCGTCATCCCGTTCCTCCTCATCCTGCTTCTTGATTTCGGATACGTCATGCTACCACTGCGCTCATCATCTTTGCGTCTGTGATCCTCGTCGCGTTGTTCCATGCGTCCTTTTCACATTTTCCACCACATTATCCTCCGTTGCCGTTCTGGCCCGCCATCTACCTCGTCACTCTCCTTCGTCTGCATGTCCTCATTCTCTTCCGCTCTTTTTTCGCCCCCCTCTGGTTCGATTTCCGCTCTTCGTCCACTTCGTTCTTCCGTTTCCAACCCCCCTTCCTTTCAAGTTCTCCGCCGTCCAATCACATCGCGTCGTCCGTCGCCGCTATGCTCAACCCATCCCGCGCCCGTGGGATCGCCCGCGAGCAACGGTGCAGCCGGGCCCGTCGCGGCCTAACGCGCGCCTGCGCCATCGTCTTGCGATGGGCGATGCAGGCGGATACACATGGGGTGGCGCGGGAGGATGGTGGGATAGCCGCAGCAGCGGCTGGCGTGGCTGGGAGGACGGCCATGATTGGTCAGCGTGGGGTTGGAGAGACTGGCGACAAGACGGGAACACGCCAACGGAGGACGCCAAATGGCGCGATGGCCCTGCCGCCGCAGCAGCGGCGGCGGTCTCGCCTCAACGGCCGTCTCGCTTCGCCGCGCTTAGCGTTGTGAGCCCCCGCGCCCCTGGAGATTGTTTGTTTATCCTCTGGGGGGTAACGCTCGTTACCCGGGCCTCTCCCCCCCCCCCCCCCCCCGTAACGGTAACGCTCGTACGCGGGGGGGGTCTCGGTCTTCCCCTCCAACATGCTGGTGCCCGAAGGCATGCGCACTGTGGTGTGGTGGTCGCAGGCGCACTGTGGGCGCTCGCAGGCCATTGCGGCGCTCGCATGCGCGATGCTGGTGCTTGCGGGCTTTGCGCTTGTACTCGAATCGTCGTCGTCGTCGTCGTCGTCGTCGTCGTCGTCGTCGTCGTCGTCGTCGTCGTCGTCGACGGCGCCCGAAAACGGCCTCCGGAGGCCGAAACAGGCGGCAAACGTCGTCGTCGTCGTCGTCGACCTCGTCGCTCGTCGCTCGTCGATCATCGTCGTCGCGCGCGCGGGCGCGGGCGTGGTGCCGGGACCACGCGGCGGGCTTTGCGCTTGTACTCGAATCGCAAGCCACTATGGTGCTCTCAGGCAGAGAGTGCTGCTCGCGCGCATACTATGGCGATCGCAGAGCGCCCCTGCTTCGCCATACCCCGCCCAGCCCAAGCGTTACCGTTACCCGGGGGGCACGACCCCCCCCCCCCCCCCCCCGGGTAACGAGCGTTACCGGCCGGAATAAAAAAATGATCTCCTGGTCTCGGCATGCCCGAATTCGATGATTTCGTGAGGGCTGCCCTCCGAAACTCACCAGAACCTGGGGGCACAGTTTCAGGAGAGGGGTCGGGATCCCGAGCCGCGCCTGCGGCGCAGGAGCCCCGCGCCACCGCAGCGGCGGCGGCGCGCGGGCCCCAGGATTTTGAGAAGTTTGATGTTAATTATTTTTTGAGTTATGAAGAGAGGCTCGGCACTTCGTTTAAGCAACACAACCAAGCGTTGAAATGGTGGCGCCACCTGAATGAAGACCCAACTGCCCCGTTCGAGTCAGAAGCCAAGTGGTTTGACAATGTGGGGCCCACCATGGTCGCTGTTTGCGACCACGGTGCGAGAACGAGCTTTGGTTTCAGAAGCGACGAGGAAGTCCCTTGGCGGTGGCAAGAGATGGTGGCGACGCTCAGGGAGGAAGATGCCAGGGAGGTCGTGGGGGGGCCCCGCAGCAGCGGGGCTCTGATTGGCTGTTCCCTCGAAGTCCGGCCAAACAGCTACGACCACGTGCGCCAGAGTATTGTGCGCGCGCGACAGTTCGCGGGGCAGCGGGTGAAAGTGAAGCTGCCGATGTGGGATTTCGTGTTGCACCGCGACGACGGGACAGGCGTCCGCTTACACCCGCACTGGGGCGACAGGAAGGTCGAAGCTCTGCCCCTCATGCCCCGCGCGGACACGGTGAGGCCACCAGCCGCGGGTTTGGGCGGGAGCGACGGGTCAGGAACCTATCGCTGGTACAGGACCTCGGTGTGGAGCGTAAATGCGCAAGGTCAAGTTCGACGCCGCCAGAGAGAAGGGGGGGCCGGCGCCTTCTCAGGGGCCCCGCATCAGCGGGGCCGCGGCGTCCAGCACCGGGCCCTCGGCGCCCGCAGCAGCGGCTGGCAAACCAGTAGTTTGGGGACCGAACAGCTCCCCAGACGATTCGGTTGTGGATTAGGTGGCTCCGCAGCAGCGGGGCTCGAATGAAGGGCGCGTTGCATTTCGGCAGGGGCGCGCGCGTCGGCCGCCGAGATCGGGGGCGCGTGTGCAGGCGCCGTGGCGCGATCTTCGTTCTGAAGTCGCCCCTCTCCTCCCTGTCCCCCCATCCCGCCGCCCTCGACGTCGGCTCCTCGCCGCTCGTTCCTCGTCGCTCCACGCCTGTTCGTGCTCACGGGGGGGGGGGCGGCGGCGTGGCGGAGCCGCGTCCGCAACCCCGCCCCCAGCCTCACGGGGCGCCCGGCAGGGCCCACGAGGGGCCCACAGCCTCCGAGGGCCCACGAGGGACGCCCACGAGGGGCCCACGGGGGCCCACGAGGGGCCCACGAGGGCACACGGGCCGCAACCACGCCCACGAGGGACGCCCACGAGGGGCCCACGCGGGGCCCACGAGTGTCAGGTGCGCTGAAGCAGGCAGCATCTATCTCGTCTCGACTCGGCGCGGGCCCCACTTGCGCGGCCCACGAGGCAGGAGAGCCCAGAATCGACACTCCGCATCGGCGATCAAGATGATTCGGACCGGCGGGAACCGACGGACGGGTCGTGAGGAGTCGAATCGGCGGAAATCGGCAGAGCAGTAAGGCCTCATGGAGAAATCGGCATCCAAATCGGAATCCGAAGTCGAATCGAATCGAATCCGAAGTCGAAACGAGTCGAATCGAATCGAAGTCGGAATCGGAAGCCATCGAAATCGAATCGAACCGGAGTCGAAATGAGCCCCTGACGAGGCGGCGCGGGCGGCAGCGTGGCGAGAGCCCGACGTGCCCAGCTAGCTCCTCGACTGAGAGGCCAGGCCCCCCCTCCTCCTTCTCCTCTTCCTCCACTTCCCCTCCTCCTCTTCCTCCTCCTCCTCCTCGTCCTCCTCCTCCTCTTCCTCCTCCCCCTCCGCCCTCCTCCTCCTCCTCCTCCTCCTCCTCCTCCTCCTCCTCCTCCTCCTCCTCCCCCTCCCGAAGCGCAATCGCCTTTGGGGGAATGCATCCATCATTTGACGCCGCTATTCTCGGAGGCCCACGAAGAGGGGAGGGAGCCCGGAGCCGGGGCCAGGACCGACACCGGGACCCGGACCGGGACCGGGAGGGGACCGGGGCCGGGACCGGGACCGGGGCAGGGGCGGAGAGCCCGGGACCGGGACCAGGACCGACACCGGGACCGGGACCGGGACCGGGGGGGGACCGGGGCCGGGACCGGGACCGGGACCGGGGCCGGGACCGGGACCGGGACCGGGACCGAGACCAGGTCCCAGGACCCCTCCTTTTCCTCCTCTTGCTCGTCGCCCCCCTTCTCCCACCAAAAAGCCAACGAAGACGACGACCGCGACGACGACGACGATTTCCTCAGGGATGCCAGGGATGCAATGGGATGGAGGGAAAAATGGGAAGGAGAGAGCGAGGAAGCGGGAGAGGAAGTTGGAGGGCACCCGCGGGCGCCCGGTGTGCAAGAGGGGGGGGGGGTCCCCGCTCTTTCCCCCCTCCTCCTCCTCTGCTTCTCCTCCTCC
>CAUYUJ010003335.1:1632218-1662218 GCA_963575745.1 Prorocentrum cordatum
TCTCTCTCTCTCTCTCACTCTTCTCTCTCTCTCTCTCTTTCGCTCTCTCGCTCTCTCTTGCTCTCTCTCGCTCTCTGTCGCTCTCTCTCGCTCTCTCTCTCTCTCGCTCTCACTCGCTCTCTCTCGCTCTCTCTCGCTCTCCCTCGCTCTCTCCCGCTCTCTCTCTCTCTCTCTCTCTCTCTCTCTCTCTCTCTCTAGTCTCGGCTCGAGAGTTTCCACTCAGAGCGAGCCCAGGAGGCAGCCTTCGCGCGGCGGGACTGTCATGCTGATGCCTTCTACCCTATCCCATGTATACGCAGGTACTGCCGCCATGGAGCCACCAGCCCAGCGCCGCAATGCCCGCACATGCAGTTCGTTTCACCCTCAGCTACTGCCTGGCCCGCTTCGAGAATGCCACTGCCAATTCATCGAGCATAGGCGCCAGGACCTTGTCATCTACGTGCCCGTCCTGCACGGGCGCGACCTTCCTGAACCACCTGGCCACGCCCCGCGCGTGCTTCGAGCGAATCTTCACGAAGATCTCCGCATTCTAGAGCACGACGTGTACCACCTGCGCGCTGAGCTGCGCGCGCACCGAGCTGACCACCACGCCCACCCACACGGCACTAACGCCGACACCGACGACTTCGTCCAGCACTTGCCCACCCCGCTACGGCCAGGTAATCGGGGGGGGGTCGGGCTCCCGACTGCTGAGGGAGACGGTGCTGAGAGCGGTCGGGCTGTTCCCACGCCTGCCGTCGTCGCGCCGTGCGCGACAAGCAGCCGGACCCCGACCCCCCCCGGGAGCGCTTCCGCGGCCTCGCCAGCACCGCCCTCACCTTCACCGGCATTATCCCGCTGAACTTCGGGTGCGTCCTCGGCCCCACTTTCGGCATCGTTCTCGGCATCGTCAACGCGGTCCTGCGCACCATCGGCACGGGCACCAGGAGCGTCGTCAACAACATCGTCGACTCCACCAGCACGGCGGGTCCAGCCCACCCTAGAAGGGCCGTCAAGGTCGGCAGCATGATCTTCGGCGCCATCAGCACCGCCTGCGGCTCCAAGGGCACGGCGGGTCTGGCCCGCCCCAAACGTGCCACCATTTACGCCGCCGTCATGCTTGTCGTCGCATCGACCCCAGCATCGACACCAGCACTGCCGACCGCATTGAAGTCAGCCCCGACGAGCCCACCGTCATCACCTGCCCTGTCCCCTCGCCCGTGCCCGCCAGCGAGGGTGCAGTCTTCAGGCGCACCTTCGGCTGCGGGGGCCGCCATGCCACGATATGTCATGTCCTCGGCACCTGCAGTGATGAGCCTTTCAACCTCCTCTGTCCTGACGCCTCGCCCAGGGCCGCTGGCGAGGGTGCAGTCTTCAGGCGCACCTGACGTCAGTGGGGCTGCCCTGCCATGCCATGACCCGTCCGCCTTGTCGTCATCAGCGCCCGTGCCAATGCCCGCATCGACGTCAATATTGACGCCAGCATCGTCCTCGGCAGCACCCACGCCCACGTCCATGACGGACCACGCCCCAGCACCGCAGACAGCACCGAAGCCAGCTCTAACGACGGCACTGCAGTCAGCCGCGACGCCAGCGGGGGGCACAGATTCGACACCACCCCCGCCCCCTCCCTCGCCCAGCCCCGCTAGAGGAGGAGGAGACGACGACGACGACCACGACGACCATGACGACGCTGCACCGACGCCGGCTCCGATGTCAGCATCGACGCTCGCATCGACGGCAGCAACGACCACAGCTTCGCCGACTCCGACGGCAGCATCAACGGCAGCGATGACGGCTCCGACGGCAGCACTGTTAGCATCGTTAGCAGAGACGACAGCTACGATGGCAGCATCGTTAGCACCGCCGGCTCCGACGTCAGTATCGTTAACATCGTCGGCTCCGACGGCCGCATCGACGGCAGCGACGACGGCTCCGCCCGCAGTTTCACAGACTCCGACGGCGGCATCGATAGCATCGCCGGCTCCGACGGTAGCATCGACGGCAGCGATGCCACCACTGCCAGCGGCGGCTCCGACGTCAGCATCGACGGCAGCGACGCCAGTACTGCCAGCGACAGCCCCGACGGCCGCAAGAGACGCCAGCACCACAACCAGCCACTCTTGCGCTCCTTGTACGGCCACTCGCTCGGCGGCGCATTCAGGCCCGCCGAAGCCTGGTGACCTACAGACCTCTCCTCGGCATCATCGTCTCTCAGAGCTGCAGCCAGCTTCGACGCCAGCTCCGACGTCCGAATCGAGGCCAGCACCGATGCCAGCCCCTACGACAGCACCACCAGCGTCAACATCCACGCCTGCGCCTACGTCGGAACCTACGCCAGAGTTGCAGGCCGCATCGACGCCAGCTCCGGCGTCTCCATCGAGACCAGCACCGATGACAGCTCCTACGCCAGCACCGCCAGCGTCAGCACCTACGCCTGCGCCTACGCCCGTACCCACGCCAGAGTTGCAGCCAGCGTCGACGCCAGCTCCGACGTCTACATCGAGGCCAGCACCGACGACAGCTCCTGCGACAGCACCGCCAGCGGCACCACCCACTATTTATCCCATCCCGCCGACGACCCTGGGTGGCCCTAGGCCAGCACCGCCGACCACCGCATCGATTGAGGCGCCCACGTCCACATCAACGTCAGCACCGACGGCCGCATCGAGGCCAGCCTCGATGAGTCCTCAGCCAGTCATTGCTCTGACGCCTCGTCCAGCGCCGCGGGCGGGAGTGCAGCCTTCAGGCGCACTCTCCGCTAGTGGGGCCGCCATGTCATGTCATGACACGTTTGCCTCGTCGATTTCATCGTCTGCGGCACAGTCTGCATCGACGACAACATCGACGACAGCATCGGTACAGTCTGCTCAAGGCTGGCTCAAGGCCTGGTGGGGCGGGCGGGCCACTCAGTCCGAGTGGGGCTGTGCCCGCTTAAATTCCCGATCGCACCTGTACCCCCTTAAACTCCCGATCCCTCCACAATCGTCGACGCCACCACGGACGGCAGCTGGGACGTCCACATCGGCAGCGACAGCTTTCGGGCGACCGCCTTCGACGTCAGCAGTGGCAGACTCGCCGGCGGCGGCACCAACGTTGGCACCCGCGTCGGCATCTACGGCAGCGCCCCAAACGGCCTCCACAGCGGTATCCACGACAGCACCCATGACTGCATCCACGGCGGCATACACGGCCGTGGCTCCCGCGCTCATGTCCGCACCGACGCCAGCATCGACGACAGGGTCGGCCTCAGTATCGTCGGCACCGACGGCGGCATCGACGACGAGATCGACGCCGGCAGGCACACCCACGGCTATTGGGACCGCCATGCCACGCCGTATCATGTCCGCCACGTCGACACCTACGCCTGCGCCACGGCCCGCATCGACCCCAACAGCGACGTCAGCACCGACGACCGCATCGACGCCTGCCTCGACGAGCCCTCGGCCATCCACTGTCCTGACGCCTCGCCCAGGGCCGCTGGCGCGGGTGCCGTCTTCACGCGCACCCTACGCTAGTGGGACCGCCATGTCATGTCATGACACGTCTGCCTCGTCGATTTCATCGTCTGCGGCACAGTCTGCATCGACGACAACATCGACGACAGCATCGGCACAGTCTGCTCAAGGCTGGCCCAAGGCCTGGTGGGGCGGGCGGGCCACTCAGTCCGAGTGGGGCTGTACCCGCTTAAATTCCCGATCGCACCTGTACCCCCTTAAATTCCCGATCCCTCCACAGTCATCGACGACAGCACGGACGGCAGCTGTGACGGCCGCATCGGAAGTGCCAGTTTTCGGGCGGCCGCCGACGGCGGCAGCCATGTCAGACTCGCCGGCGGCATCATCGTCTACGGTAACATGTGTATTACTGAACGTATCAGAGCAAATAGGTGGGACAAAATGCGTTGTACTTTTCAAGAGCGTGTCAGGGCAGTGCTGTGCACAGTACCCCATGGGCACCCACTGCGACACCCCGTGGGGCAACAACTACAGACCAGCGAAAACAGCCTCACAAGTAACACCTACGCCCACGACTACGGCGCCACCAACACCAGACCCGCACGCAGCTCCGACACCAGCGACAGCGCCGGCCCCGAGTGCAGCCGAGGCGTCAGCACCAATGACAGCTGCTCCGACGCCAGCATCGGCAGTGTCAGCATCCACGCCTGCCCCCTGGACGGCGACGTCAGAGCCGAAGGCAGCACCGACGTCCCTGTCGACGCCCGCACCGACGCCAGCACTGACGACAGCTCTGACACCAGCACCTCCAGCGCCAGCGGCCGCCCCCACCACGCCGGCACCAAGGCCAGAGTCACAGGCAGCAGCGACGTCAGACCCGACACCCACCCCGACGTCAACAGTGAGGCCAGCACCGACGACAGCTCCGACGCCAGCACCGCCAGCGTCACCGCCCACGCCCGCGCCTACGCCGGTACCCACGCCAGAGTTGCAGCCAGCATCTACGCCAACTCCGCCGTCTGCATCGACGCTCGCATCCATGGCAGCATCGTCCATAGCTTCGACACCAGCACTGCCAGCGGCAGCACCCACGCCCACGCCTACGCCGGCACCAACGTTGACACCGGCACCAACGCCGGCACCGAGCGCAGCCGAGACGTCATCGCCGACGACAACTCTCACGCCAACCCTGCCAGATTCAGCACGCCCTGAGTCGTCCGCGGCGGCACAAAAGGTGGCACCCACGTCGGCCTACACGGCAGCGTTCGTGGAGCGTGTGTGGTTGGAGGTCATCGAGTGGTACAACGTGGTGTCACCGTCCACGTGGGCCACCCTGTGCGCCACGTACGTCATGTACTCCTTCTTCATCGGCTTCCGCGACGAGTGGCGGCGACGGAGCGCAGCTACAGCGCGGCGGCGACGCCGGCAGCGCGGGGGAGACGTCGACCGCAGACGCCCTCTAGGCCACCAAACGGCCGCCCAGGGCCGCCCTGGCATCAGCCCCCACACTGCCTCGAGCCTCGAGCCGACCTCTCTGCCAAAACCTGGTAGCACGCCAGCGGGGGCGGCTTCAGCCCCCCCGCATGGCACCACGCCTGCCATTCCTGTCATCGGCCCCCACACTGCCTCAAGCCTCGAGTCGACCCCCCCGCCAAAACCTGGTAGCACGCCAGCGAGGGCGGCTTCAGCCCCCCCGCATGGCACCACGCCTGCCATTCCTGTCATCGGTCCCCACGCTGCCTCGAGCCCTGGGGTGACCTCCCCGCCACAACCTGGTAGCGCGGCAGCGGGGCCAGCCTCGGCCGTCTCGCATGCTCACACGCCTGCCCTGGGTCCTGGCTCCCTCGCAACCTCGCGTGTTAGCACCAGCACTGCCAGCACTTGCACTGTGACTGTACGGGAGCACTTCGAGCGCTTCCTCGGACCGCAACCAGCCACCATCGGTCACCTCCGAGCCGTAAACTGCCGTTTGGCCGCTTGGATCCCACCACGGCTCCACGCGGGCACAGCGGTCATTGTCCAGGGTCAAGTCCACAACCCCATCAACGGCCTCCGAGGTATCGTACGGGGGCAGTCCAGCGAGCACCCCGGCCACTGGACCGTCACGCTGTCGTCTGGGGACACCGCCCACCTGAGATGCTCCAGTCTGACCGTCCCTGCACCTGCGCTCCGCGCCGAGATGCCGCCCCCCAGTACGGGCGCACAGACCAAGGCCCAAACTCAGGGACCCCAGCCCGGCCCAGCAGTGGACCACGCCACCGTACCTCAGCAGCACAGCGCCCTGACGTCACGGCAGCAGTACCCTGCAGGCCACCTGCGCTGACCGTCCCACCAGGCAGCCGCGCCCAGACTGAACGCACAGCTGACTGTGAAGTCGGACTCCGAGACTCACGCGACGACGGCGCCGACGACCACTACCTCCACCACGACCTCGGGGTGCAAGCGCCCGCGGGCTTCTGGGGCCCGATCGGGTACACAGCCGACGGCCCCAGCTACGGCCCCCCTACGGCCGGCCCCTCTGCGGCAAAGCCCGTGAGCAGCAGCGTCGCCGCTGGGAGGCAGGACGCCGACCCTAGCGGCCGAAATTTCCAGGGTGCGGACGCGCTGCGAGAGGTCGCGGAGATCCTGTCGCACCTGAAGGAGCAGGACCTGCTCCAACGACTGGAGGCTGAGGAGCGCTCCGACAGGAGGAGGCTGAGGAGGCTGAGGGCCAAACGCAAGGCCGCAGCAGCCGCCGAGGGGGTCGGCGGGGGCGCCGCGCAGGCCCAGGAGGAGCCACCCTACCAGGATGCTCCGGCTCCTGCGCTCCGCCGGGCCAAGCGGATCCTCTTGTCATGGGTGTAGGCCGCGTACCTGCCGCCTCTTGTGGCGGTCCCCGACCGCCGCCCCGCTAGGCACACCCACTGGTTCCGCGAAGCTGGACCACAGTACGACGGACCGAGAAAGGCCGACGCGCAGCCGACTGCCCACCGATGCATCGAGCTCCGCCTATGGAGTCTGAGAGCTCCTGGTCCCCGCCCGACTCTGGCCCGCAGTTCGGACATGCTCCTAACCTGCGTGGACGCGGCCCTCGGCCTCCCGCACGGCCGCACAGCAGGCCTCATCCACCGCGCCACTCTCAAGCGTCTGCGCACTGATACTGTTTTCCTTCTTCAGTTTCTTACGTGGTCCGGCGCTTTTGAAGAACGCTGGGGCTTCTCATTTACTTTGCCCTCATCCTGACCTGCGTGTTACGGCCACTGCCGTCCTTGCTCACTCGGGCGCTGTTCCCTGGTGAGCCGTGCCTGCTGGCGGGGGAGGCGGCTTCAGCCCCGCCCCACGCACCCGTGCCATCACGCCATGTCATGTTCGCCATGCCGTTGTGGGTGCATCCGCCGTGAGGGCCTCCTCTGCACCCTTGCACTGTCTTTGCCTGTGCGCATGCTGGGCCATTCGGCTCCCAGCATGTGCACCTTTTCCTCAGCGCGTCTGGCGCCCCTCTGCCGTCCGCCGCCTGGCCGCGGACTCTGTCACTTTCGAGGTCCGCCAATGGGGGCTAAAGGTTAGCTGGCAGCGGCTGGTGCCGCTGTGCTGTCGGCTAGCTTTTGCCGCTCCTGTTGGGGTTCTCGGCCTGTGCGCATTGTGCTGGGCCATACGGCTCCCAGCTGGTGCACCTTTCCTCTTTTCGCCAGCCCGTGCGACCGCGAGGCACCGCGTCCACGGGGCCTGGGCGCGGGGGCGGGGGGTGCCCCGTCTCTGCGCGCCGCGCAGCGGCCAAGCGCCCAACCGGCGGTCCGCCAAGCCGCCTTAGCCACGTTCTTCACGTCGCCACTTGCGTTGGGGCCTTCTTCTTCGCGCGGTCTGACAGGTGAGATCTTCACGGTCTGTCCGCCGTCTTTTGCTTCAGACGCATTGCGCCGGGGGAGGGGGCCTGTCGCCCGCCCTCGTATCTCAAGGCTGCACCGCCGCTAATAGTGTTTTGCGGGTTGTCGCACCGCAGTGCGCCTCGCGGACGGACCCTGGTCCGCCTACTTTATGGGACGGTCGCGCGCGCGGCAGAGCGCGCGAGAGAGCGAGAGAGAGAGCGAGCTACGAGTCAAGTCCCCGTAGCGCACCGCCTTACATCATAACCTTCCACCCCCCCCTCCCTCCTCCCTCTCTTCCTCGCTCTCTCACTCTCTCTCTCTCGTGTAAATCGTCCGTCCCTCTCTATCTCTCTCTCTCCTCTCTCTCTCTCTTCTTTCTCCCTCTCTCTCTCTCTCTCTCTCTCTCTCTCTCTCTCTCTCTCTCTCTCTCTTCTTTTTGTGCTCCTCTTTCTATATATCTCTCTCTCTCTCTATTCCGTCTCTCTCTCTCTCTCTCTCTCTCTCTCTCTCTCTCTCTCTCTCTCTCTCTCTCTCTCTCTCTATATATATCTCTATATATCCCTCTCTCACTATCTCCCTGTCTCTCCCTCTCTCTCTCTCTCTCTCTCTCCCTCTCTCTCTGCCCGCCCTTTCCCTTCCTATCCGCCCCGTCTTCCTCCTCTTCGCCCCGCCCCCCTCCTTCCACCGCCGTTTCGGCCCCAGGAGTCCGGCTCTGACGGCCGCCCCCCCCCTGCAACGCGGGGGCAGGGAGTGACGGCCGCGGCCAGCAGCAGCAGCAGCAGCTCATTGGGCCCCGCAGCAGCGGGGCCTCGGGGCCGACTGTCGGCAGTACATACAGCGAAGTCTGGGAAGGTTTGGCGACCTGCGGGTGGTCAGGCAGAACCCTGGAAGGGTCCTTGGGCCCGCGTGACAGAGGGCGCCCCCGCAGCAGCGGGGGCTGCGCCGCCTGGCGTTTCAAGCTCAGCAGCGGCGGCGCGATCAGAAGTTTCTACGATACGCACCCGCCCAGGCGACTCGGTGGTGGATCCGAGCGATGACGAAGAGCCTCAGGAAGAGCGGCGCGATCAGCCGGCCTTTGGGGGCTGCGCGCCGCCCGACGACGTCGAGCGGCGCAAGTGCGTTCTGCGCGACGCCGTCCCGCTCCAGTTCTTCTGCGAAAGTAAAGCGGCTGACGTGAACAGGCAGCGGAACGACAACGCGGGCAACCTTTCCGTCCTGTTCGGGAACTGGGGCCCCATGCCGAGCGAGACCAACCACGCGGACCAGCGGCGGAGACTTGAGTTGCAGCTGCGGCATTGCCCTGCTCTCGTGGCGTGCTTTGCGGAATGTGAGGGGCAGATGGAGGCAATCCTACAGCGGCCAGGGAAACCACCGCCGCTGCAGGCGGACGCCCCCGCAGCAGCGGGGGCGTCAGCAGCGGAGGGCCAAAGCAGCAGCAGCGGTGGGCCTTTTGTCGCCCCCGCAGCAGCGATGGCGACAGCAAGAGGAAGTCGTGCTGCGAGTGTTGGCGATTGCCAACAGCTCCAGAATCGACCAGAGTACGAATACTTGACCCTGCGCGGGCGTGAGGACAATTCCTTGTGCATCGCTGCGCGCGCAAATCTGTGTTACGCAATGCGGCTGCTCCACTGGGAAAGGAGTGTCGACGGCCACTACAAAACTGCAAAAGGGAACAAGATGGAAGCGTTCTCGAGGATCATGGTGGTTGAGGTCTACTTCGATCAAACCTACGCCCACTTCGGCTCGAAAGTGCGGGTGTGCGCGGTGCACCTCCACCGCGACACGGCGAAAGCTTCCAAAGGCTTTAAGGAGGCTCACAAGACGTGGTGGCGGAGGCTGGCGGCCATCTTGCAGGAGAACAACGTTGACATCCTTTGTGGGGATTTCAACATGGCGCTCACACAGGCGCTGCCGAGTCTTCGGGGTCTAGGCATGCGATTGGAGACGGCAGCAGCGTACTTCTGGCGCGGATTGGACGGCACTCCGTGCTTGGACAGCTGCGGCATCTTCGTTCTCAACAGGCCTGGCGAGTACACCCTGCGCTGGCCGCTGAGCGCCGTGCACGACAGAGACGAGACGGGGTTGCTCTTCGCACGCAAGTCGGTGATCGGTGAGATCGGGTACCGTAACAGAAGCAAGGCAGAGGCCCCCGCAGCAGCGGGGGCCTCCACCAGCCCATCATCGGATCCGACGTACTGGCACCACTGCAAGGACGGAGGCCCTGGGATGCCTTACGATCGCTACTGCCCGAAAAAAGACGCCCGCGAGCACCTCCAGGATTTACTGACTCAGCCAGAGGAATGCCAACGCAAGATCCAAGAGAAGGAGCGTGAGAAACTGAGGCGCGCCGAGGCTGAGGCTAGAGGGGGCCACCGCTTCTCTAATAATCGCGAGGTGACCCTCTTCCGCGCGTTGCAGAAGACGTTCCCGCCGGAGACCGTGGAGGTGGAGGGGCGCTGGCACGGCGGCGCCCACTACCCTCTCCTGTTCCAAATGCGCATGGCCAGCTCGCGTTCGCAGGGGAGGAAGCAGGAGAGAAACAGAGAGAAGAAGGACAGGCGCGCCCAGAAACAGCAAGCAGCTGCGCTCCAGGGCGCCGCAGCAGCGGCGCCCGAGCAGCACGGACCCGAGCGCCAGGCACCAGAGCAGCACCGCGAGAGGGGCGAGCAAGACGAGCGCGCCCAACAGGCGTGGCGCCCACCAAGATGGGCAGACGAAAGCGCGGACGACGGCCGCGACATGCCCGCGGCTGGCGATGGAAGGTCGCGGCGGGGGGTTGACAGGGGGAGGGGGGGAGAGGGGCGGCGGAGCACGGGGAGGGCAGGAGGGAGGAGAGGGAATGAGGAATAGGCTGAGCAGGACGAGGGATGACATAAGGAAATGAGTGTCGGGAAGGGGCGGGAGTTGACAGGGAGGGGATAATTATAGAAATAGTTACTTATCACCCCCAAGGTGGCAGCCGACCCCGCAGTGGCCATCTCCAGGGCCTGCGCCGCTGGAGCAGCGAGGGCAAGGGTTGCAAGAGCAGCAGCCGCGGGAGGCGCCGCGGCATCAGCCGCCAGAGCCCCCGCAGCAGCGGGGGCCACAGACGCCATGGCAGCGCCCAACAGACGGGGAGTGGCGCAGGGATGAGTGGTGGCGCACCAGGGAGGGCGAGGAGCGCGAGTGGCAACAGCCGAGCGGCGAGGCTTCCTCGCTGCAGGACAGCAGGGTCGACTCCGCCTGGCGCGACATGCAAGTTGCATTCGGCAGCGACCAACGCCCCAGTGACTGGTGGAGCAGCCACAGTGGGTGGAGTAGCGGCCAGGGGCACTGGGGGGCCACGAATTGGAGGTGGGTCGAACACCCTCCCGAGACCAATCCCTGGGAAGAACTTAGCTGAACCGTCGCACAGGAGCCGCCCCTCCGCAGCAGCGGAGGGAGGCCTCATCGGCCGAACGTCGACCCTCCGCAGCAGCGGAGGCCTTGCCAATGCATCGTGAGCGGCGGCGGCTCGCGCGCGCCGTCGTGCTCGGCGACCAAAAAACAGTTCAGAAGTGAAAAAGAAGACGGAAGAGTGCGATCATCGTTGCTTGTCATATGCCTGCCTCTCCCTTCATTGATCTGTTTTTCTTCTCATCTGACCCCTCCCTTCCAATGCCCTCATGATTCATCCCGCTATCAAATTTTTCGTCTCCAATCGTAATCGGGAAGTTCCCGGTGGCACGAAGACACCCATACAGGGTCCTCCAGTGACAGAGGGGAGTGCATCTTAGACCCCCTAGTGAACTAGAGGGGGGGACATAACATTTGGACCCCCTCTGTACAGAGGGGGGGGGGGGGGGGGGGGGCAAAAAAACAAATGATCACTTTAATGCGGCTTCTGGATTATGATGATGGCGGCATTGGTGGCGACGATGAGGAGGAGGAGGGGGCGGAGGAGGAGGAAGAGGAGGAGGATGAGGAAAGAGAAGTATAGAGGAAGAAAAAGAGAGAGAGAGAGAGAGAGAGAGAGAGAGAGAGAGAGGATAGAGAGAGAGAAAGAGAGAGAGAGAGAGAGAGAGAGAGAGAGAGAGAGCGCGGATGATGGGGAGGAACGGGGAGCGGTGGGGGAGGGGGAGGAGATATGATGATGAGAGGAGGAGGAAGAGAGGGAGGAAGGGGGAGTAGGAGAAGGGAGGATAATAGGAGGGATGATAGAAGGAGGGAGAGGAGGGAGGAGGCGGTGGAGGAATAGGAACGACGAGGAAGGAGGAGGAGGAGGAGAGGAGGGGAGTGATGATTGTCAAGGAAGGAGGGAAGCGAGAGCGGAGTGGAGCTGAGAGGGGAGGTTAAGAGTTGTTCAGTGCAGCAAGACACTGCTTTAGCAAGCAGCAGCGCAGCAGCAGCGCAAGCAAGCAGCGGCCGCAGGCAGCAGGCTGCAGCGAGCAGATTGCGCCTGAGCGGATACTCTTGCCCCTCCCCCCCCACACCTCTTTCCAATAAATTGCAAATCCTCCATATCCCTCCTTCTCTCCTCCTCTTCCTACTTGTTCCCGCTCCCTTCATCGCCCCCCTCGTCCCCCCCTCCTCCTTCCCCCCCATTCCCGCTCCCCTATGCTCCCCGTCCTCGTCTTAATTTCCTCCTCGTCGTCGTCGTCGTTGCCATGACTTGTTCCACAATTGCTCAATATGAAGACTACTCTCCTCTTTCCCCTGATGACGGGTTGGGAGTGTTCGCCCTCCCCCCCCCCCCTGCGTACTGTTTTTACACGCAGGATTCCCCGGAGTTGGGTTTTCGCCTGCATTTTTTCAAAATGCTGCTCTCGCTGAGGCGCCGGCCTCATTTTCGGGCCCCGCTCGTTCCGAATCGTGCTACCGCTGCAGCGCTGGCCTCATTTCCGTGCTTCCGCTCGTTCCGAATGAATTTCAGAAATGTGGAAAATCCCATGTGGTTTTGGACCCTGACCCTGCCGATATGCGTGAGGGGTGCCGCCGGATTCTCGAAATGTGGCAAATCCCCTGTGCTTGTTGACTCTGACCCAGCCGATCTGCGTGAAGGGTGCCACCGGATGTCAGAAACATAGGAAATCCCATGTGTTATTAGACCCTGACCCCGCCGATCTGCGTGAGGGGTGTCACCGGATGTTAGACATGTGACAAATCCCGTATGTTTGTGCACCCTGAAAACGCTCATCTGCGTGAGGGGTGTCACCGCATTTCGGGATGTGGCAAATCCATTGCACCCTGACCCAGCCGATCTGCGTGAGGGGTGCCACCGAATGTCAGAAATGTGGCAAATCCCTAATGGTTTTTGACCCTGACCCCGCCTATCTGCGTGAGGGGTGCAAACAAATTTCAGACATGTAGCACATCCCCTGTGTTTTTTTCACCCTGACCTCGCCGATCTGCATGAGGGGTGCCACTGAATTTCAGAAATGTGACAACCCCCCATGTGTTTTCGAACCCTAACCCCGCCGATCTGCGTGAGGGCTGTCAGCAAATTTCAGAAATGTAGCACATCCCCTGTGTTGTGTGACCCTGGCCCCGCCGATCTGCGTGAGGGGTGCCACTGAATTTCAGAAATGTGGCAAATCCTTTGTGTTTTTGGACCCTGACCCCGCCGATCTGCGTGAGGGTGTTCATTTTAACCCACCCCAGCAAGTCAGACAACACGCTCAGGGCGTGGTAAAAATGCTCGTTTTGGGCCTCCCCCCCTCGCGCGGTCCATCAACAAGGAGCAGTATGCAGCAATAAGCAGAACTGTAACAAGGAACAGTAGGCAGCAAGAAGCAGAACTGTAACAGTGGAAACTGGAAGTTGCAACTGGTACAGGAAACTGCGAACCTTAGGCCTACAGCCTGGTGGCCCCACAAGGGGGCTGGCGGATCCCAAGGGCTCCTTATGTGCAAAGGCATCGACTCATGGCCCCCAGCGGCTCCACCACCACAATTACCACCTTCAGCACGCCGCCAAATCCAAGCCTCCCTGATGGGGTCCGCGCACATGGGGTCGGAGGGTCGCCCCGCATCGGCGATGCATCGGCGATGCGGCTCGATGCGGAGCCCGATTTTCTCTACGCCGGCGTCGCCGATGCATCGTCGGCGTCGCCGGTGCATCGGCGATGCGGCGCAATCCTCCGACCCGATTGTCCAGAATTTCATTTAGGAGGCCTTGTAGTCTTTAAGGTACACTAGCGTGCGAAAGCGTTTGGTAATCGACGAGGAAGTGCCGCGCTAGCGCCAGTTTAGCGCGGGTTAGTGTCGATTGGCGTAGGCCCGCGTCGAATTGCAAAAGCCGGCAAGATAACATGAGTCAGTTTCGGCTTGCAAAAGCCACCAAGATGGCATGGGAGACCTTTTTGAGTTGCCACCGAACTGTCTGAAAAAACGGCCGTCGCCGCGTCCACGACGGTGCCGCCGCCCATGGCGGCCAAGGCTCGGGACAGACAAATATGTATCAACATGATTGCAAGGGGCATGGAGTAAGGCTTTCGGTCGTTTGCGTTGGTCCCTGGAGTTTTTCCTGCTTCGCCTCGCCGATTGCTTTCCGGGTTTCCCGCGTCGCCCCGAACGGCCGTTAGATAGCGGAGGTATGACCCGGTCAGGGAGCAGTGTCAGGGGAGGGTCAGGGGGGGATCTATCGAACCCCAATCGCCCATTGATCGCCGACAGGGGCCCGATAGCCCCGCCCCGCCCAGGAGCTTGCGGATTCGCGATCTGGGGTCCATCACCAGTTAATCGGCGATGCATCGCCGTTTCCAAGTCTTTGAGCCTGTCTCGGGGTCTGCGCTGGACGCCCTTGTCGGCGCCTCGGGCGCCGCCTCTGGCGCGCTCAACGCACCAGGAGACGGGGTCAAGCGCCGCGCCAGGCAAGGTAATGTTTTTTGTAATTTCTTCTACAGGCTGCCAGCGGCAACTGGTCGACCACGTCGAGGTTCGTGCCGCCTCAGCCACCCGACGGTTCCACCGCGTCCATCGTATCAACCACGCTTGGGGACTTCCTGGTGGTCTGCGAAAGCTCCAGGGGGCTCAACGCTCTGCTGGCGTTCGTGCTTGGCCTGCTCATGGTGTTTAACAGTGAGAGGGCCCTGCAACTTGTTATTTAATCGCTTCGCTCATGCCGCCGGCCCTGGAGCCCTCTTTAGGGCCTCTTGGGGGCCTCTTGGGGACCTCTTGGGAGTCTCTTGGGGCTCCTTGGCGGCGTTTGGGAGGCCCCCAGGGCCTCTTGGGGGGCTCTTGGGGGTAGTCGATTGCGGCTCCCCCCTCGGAGGCCACGATCCTCGTGAGGGGTGTCGAAAAATACCCTCCCCCGGAGTGGTCTGGTGGCTTCTCCCGGGCTTCTCTCGGGACCTTGCCGGGGTACTTTTCGTCCGGGGGCCCCCAGGGGCCGCTCCGCGCGCGCGAACTAGAAATATTGTTAACAAGTTACCGGAGATCTTAGCACGCCTCTGGCCCGTTGGGCCGGCGAATTCTGGTATTCGCGGCGCTCATCAGCTACAACCTCGGCACGATCGAGGTCAGCAGGATCTGGCACACCGAAATTGTCGGCGCTGTGAGAGCCACTATCGGCATTGAGTTCGGAGTTATCGGAGCCTTCATTGCGTATAAGGGCTACCCGGGCGCGCTGGTTGGGATCGCCGCCATCGCAGGGTTCATGTTGTCGCAACATCTTGAGGTCTGGCTGGATGTCGTCCTCGGCCCGTTGAACGAAGGGATCACCGTTCCTATTCATTACCGTTATCCTTCTATTCTTCATCCGTCCTCCAATGCCATTTTCCCGGAAAGGGCAAAGGCCCAGGGTTCTCTTTTAGTTTGTTTCCCCTCGGTTTTGACGGCTGTAGGGCCGGCGAATTTCTTTTGCGATAAATAACGAGGTCGCGTAGGGCCGGCGAATTAAAAATTGAGGATGTCCCTAGCGAAACGCTTGTTTTTCAGAATTTGTTGAGGATGTCTCGAGCGAGACGCTGGTTTTGCAGAGTTGGGGATGTCTCGAGCGAAACGCTTGGTTTCAGAATTTGTTCAGGATGTCTCGAGCGACACGCCGGTTTTGCAGAGCCGACCGCGACACGGAAAAGCGCCCCTCGCGCAGGAATTCCAAGGATGTCTCTCGCGTGCCGCGTCCCGCGCGCGGGTATTTGGATTTATTGGGATTTTGACAGGATGTCTCGAGCGAAACGCTTGTTTTTCATAATTTGTTGAGGATGTCTCGAGCGAAACGCTGGTTTTGCAAAATTGGAGGATGTCTCGAGCGAAACGCTTGCTTTTCAGAATGTGTTGAGGATGTCTCGAGCGAAACGCCGAATTATGAGGAAAAGTGATGGCTTCTTGCTCTGGCGCTTTGGGGGCCTCTCCAGGGAAGACGTTGTGAGGATGTCTCGAGCGGGAGCGCGAATTCAGCGTATCCAAGTCACGCAGAGGGGTATCTAACATGGCTGTCCCGAGCTGGAACCACGTGTTTTTTCATGCTCAGGCCACCCAGTGTCCCGAGCTGGAACCACGTGTTTTACGTGTCCAGGCCACCCAGGGGGTATCTCTCATGGTTGTCCCGAGCTGGCACCGTGTTTTTACGTGTCCAGGCCACCGACACGACGCTTGTCCCCAGCACGTTCTGGAGCGCGTCCCCTTGGCACGTCTCGCGGTGCGTCCCCGCGGCACGTCCCCTGGCACGTCAGCCCTCGGCACATTAAATCAAGATCGGTACACTCACTCAGCATTGCAACTTGGCACGTTCTTTGGCACGTTCCGTGGCGCGTCCTGTGGCGAGTCCCCCTGGCACGTCGCGCGGCGCGTCCCCTGGCACGTCCCGTGGCACGTCCATAATGCATTGGCACGTTCCGTAGCGCGTCCCGTTGGCACGTCCCGCGGTGCGTCCCCATGGCAAGGTCACTGTTTTTTGTTTTTTGCCTTTATGTGAATTGTGCATATTGGCATTCTTTTTTCTTTTTTATCGGCGTTTCCTTTTTTTTTTTTTTTTTCTTGTTGTGTGTGATTCTTTGTATATTTTGTGTTGTGATCTTGTACATGGTTGTGTGGCACGTCGCCTGGCGCGTCCCTTGGAACTTTCGGCGGCGCGTCTTCCTAGCATGCCCCCCGTGAATTAGCTCTGGGGCAGCTACTATGTGCTCAGGCAGCTCGAGCTTAAGATCCAGATCAGTTCGAACAGGACTCGGATGCAAAGGAGGACTCGATCCACAACGCTATAGAGCACACTCGTCACGTGGCACATCGCAGTTCAGCACGGCGCAGCACAGCACAGCCCGCGGCACGGTACATCAAGATCAATACATTCATTCAGCATTGCAACTTGGCACGTTCTTTGGCACGTTCCGTGGCGCGTCCTGTGGCGAGTCCCCCTGGCACGTCGCGCGGCGCGTCCCCTGGCACGTCCCGTGCCACGTCCATTGGCACGTTCCGTAGCGCGTCCCCTTGGCACAGTCCCGGCGGTGCGTCCCCGTAAGACGTACCCTGGCACCGCGCTTGGTGTCTCCTGGCAGTCCCGTGGCACGTCCCATTGCACATCCATTGGCACTAGCGCGGCGTCCCCTTGGCACGTCCCGCGGTGCGTCCCCATGGCACGGCCCCTGGCACGTCGCCTGGCGCGTCCCTTGCGACGTTTCTGCGGCGCGTCCTTCCTGCATGTCCCCACCTTGTCAATTCAACTCTGGGGCCGCTACTAGTTATGTGCTTAGGCAGCTCGAGGGCTTAAGAATCCAGATAGTTCGGTCAGGACTCGGAGCAAAGGAGGACTTCGATCCACCCAAAGCGCTAATAGAGCACATCGGTAGTGGCATGCACACGCAATTCAGCACGGCACAAGCACAGCACGCCCTAGGCACGAGCATACAAGGTCGATAACTTCTCTTTTTTATATCTAGCATTGCATTTGCCCGTCGCCCAATCAGGTGTCTTTGAAACGTTGCCATGTCTTACATTTCTATATTCCTTTCCGGGTTCGTGGGTCGATCATGTTCTTCGTTATGTGTTTCCATGGCCCGTGCATATCCCCTGATTCCATCGAGAGCGGAGTCGCAGCGATATCCTGGTTTGCCCAGGTGCTCCAAGGAGAGCAGAGTAATGTTAGGCGGTGATTCGCAGATCACCCCGAGGGAGGATTATCGAAGACGCCTGCAGCGAATCACCGCCGCACCTTGCCTTTAGACGCGCTCATGCGGCCAAACGTTTGGTCGAAGTCTACCCAAGCTATTCGACTATGTGTTCCCAAGCCGTTGTGCCCCGTCGGGGAACACTTGGGAGAGGAAGAGAAGGGAGGAGAAGGAGGAGAATGAGGACGAGGAGGAGGAGGAGGAACAAGGAGGATGAGGAGGAGGAGGAGGAGGAGGAGGAGGAGGAGGAGGAGGAGGAAGTGGCCTCCTGAGGCCCTCTTAGGGCGCTCCTGGGAGGTTCCTGGGAGCTTCTGGGCCTCTGAGGGGCCTCTTGGGGGGGGGCTCCTGCAGCTTCCTGAGGCCCTCTAGAAGGCTTCTGGGGATCTCTAAGGGGCCTTCTGGCCTCTGGAGGCTGTTTGGGGGCCCTCTCTTGGCAGTCGTGGGTCCCTCTTTGGGCGCTTCAGGGCCGTCTCTGACGCCAGGGGCCGTCTTAGGGGCCTCTTGTACCGCCTTCGAGCCCTCTTGGGTCGTCTTACGGGCCTCTTGGGGGCCTCTTGGGCTGTCTTGGCACGATCTTTCGGGTTTACGGGGCCGGCTTGGAGCGTCGGACGCCCGAAAAGGCAAGAATGCTAGCTAGCATCACTGAACAACGTATGGTCAATCAGTGATTTTCGCCTTTTGACGGTCCGTTGGGAGGCTTTTGGACCGCCTTGGAGGCATTACGTGGACCTCTTGGGCCGTCTTGGAGTCATTTTGAGTTTGCTTGGTGCGGTCATCTTGAGCACTTGACCGTCTTAGAAGCCATCTCGGGGACATCTTGGGCGGCACAACCCACGGCTTGCACTTTTTCCCGGAAAGGGCGTGGGCCCAGGGTTCTCCTTTAGCTTGTTACCCCGGAATCGACGGGCGTAGGGCCGGCGGAATCATTCTGCGATCAATAACAAGGTCGCGTAGGGCCAGCGGAATTGAAGTTTGAGGATGTCCTTGGCGAAACGCTTGTTTTGCATAATGTGTTGAGGTTGTCTCGAGCGAAACGATTGTTTTGTGCTACAGATCGTTCCTCTACTGGGGACCAGAATTCAAAGGATGTCTCAGGTGAAATACTTGGTTTCGCGTGCCCAGGTCTTGAGGATGTCACGAGCGAGACGCTTCGAGGATGTCTCGAGCGAACCGCTTGTTTTGCAGAACTCGAGCGGCCTGGGCGCCCCAGGATGCCCATGTGGTTCTGGGAGCCCGAACACAGCGTAATTTACTGAGGAACGTGGCCCTGGGAGCACGGACGCAGCATGATTCACGAGGGAGCGCGGCCCTGGAAGCGTGGACGCAGCGTAGTTTACCAGGGACCGTGGTCCAGGGAGAGCGGAGGCAGCGTAATTTACGACGGATCTTGGCCCTGGAAGCGCGGACGCAGCATGATTCACGGTGGATCGTGGCCCTGGGAGCGCGGACGCAGCGTAATTTACAATAGATCGTGGCATTGAGAGCGCGGACGCAGCGTAATGTACGAGAGATCGTGGCCCTGGGGGGGCGGACACCGTGTAATTTACACGGGGACGTGGCCTTGGGAGCGCGGACAGAGCATAGTTTACAAGAGAGCGCGGCCTTGGGAGCGCGGACGCAGCGTAGTTTACGAGGGATCGTGGCCCAGGGAGAGCGGACCCAGCGTAATTTATGAAGGATCGTGGCCCTGGGAGCGCGGACGCAGAGTAATTTAGCGTTCCCATGGCACGTCCCCTGGCACGTCGCCTGGCGCGTCCCTTGGGACGTTCCGCGGCGCGTCCTCCTGGCATGTTCCCTTGTCCATTAGCTCTCAAGCAGCTACTACGTGCTCAAGCAGGTCGAGCTCAAAATCCCGATCCGTTGGGTCAGGACTCGGATGCAAAGGAGAACTCGATCTACAACATTGTAGACCACAATCGCGGCATGGCACATCGCAATTCAGCACGGCGCAGCACAGCCCAGCGTTTGGCATGGTACATCAAGATCGAAACATTCAGCATTGCAACCTGGCACGTTCCGTGGCGCGTCCCATGGCGAGTCCCCTTGGCACGTCGCGCGGCGCGTCCCCTGGCGCGCCCCGTGGCACGTCCATTGGCACGTTGCGTAGCGCGTCCTCTTGGCACGGCCTGCGGTGCGTCCCCATTGCATCTCCCTTGGCACGTCTCCTGGCGCGTCCTTTGGGACGTTCTGCGGCGCGTCCCTCCTGGTATGCCCGCCTGTCGGTTAGCTCTGGGGCAGTTACTAAGTGCTCAAGCAGGTCGAGCTTAAGATCCAGATCAGTTGGGTCAGGCCTCGGATGCAAAGGAGGACTCGATCTACAACGCTATCGAGCACAATCGCGGCATGGCACATCGCAATTCAGCACGGCGCAGCACAGCACAGCACTTGGCACGATACACCAAGAACGATACCTTCAGCATTGCAATTGCCCGTCGCCCGATCGGCTGTGTTGGAAACGCTGCCATGACTCACATTTCTAGATTCCTTTCTGGGTTCGTGGGCCGATCATGTTTCCAGGTTGTCAGCGGGCTGGGCTGAAAGCTGGCGAACATTCACGCATCCAGCACGCCAGGCACCCTTTGAGTAAATCAACAGGGGGCGGCGGATCGAAGATGCCCACGGAGAATCGCCGCCGCCCCTTGCATCCTTTTGGAAGCGCCTATGTTGCCGAACGTTGGGCCGAAGATTGGCCACGCAATCGGACTATGTGCTCCCCCAGCCGTTGTGGAAACCCTTCGGGGAACATGTGGGCCGTGGGGGGAGAAAGGAGGAGGAGGAAGAGGAGGAGAAGGATGCTCTTGGGGCCTCCTGGGAGCTTCCTGGGGCGGCCTCTCGGGGGCCTCTTGGAAGCGTCCTTGGGCCGCTCAGGGGCCTTTGAAGGCTCCGTTGGATGCTCTTTGGCCATCTGAGGGCTTCCCTGGCCCGTCTGACGCCATTGCCCGACTTAGGGGCCCACTTAGGACGCTTCAGGGCGGTCTTGGAGGCCATCTTGGGCGTCTTGGAGGTCTCCTGGGCCGTCTTGGGATCCTCTTGGGGCCGTTTAGGGGGCCTCTTGGGCCGCCATGGGGGCCATGGGCGCACCTGGGGCCATCTTGGTGGCCTCCAGGGCCGTCTAGGGCCGTCGGAAAGCAAAACATGGGCAAACACCAGAATCCTTCAAGAACCCATCAGAAGTCGATGCTGTTGACCCCTTCGGGCCTTCCTGGAGGTCCGGTTGGAGGCCCCCAAGGCTGTCTTGGAGGCCTCTTGGAGACCTCTTGGGCCTTTTTGAAGCATCTTGAGGCCGTCTTAGACCGTCTTTGGTGCATCTCGGGCAGTCTTGGAGATATCTTGCGGCTATGTGTGGGGCCATCTTCTCCGTCTTGGAGGCCATCTTGGCCGTCTTAGAGGCCCTCTTGGGATTATCTTGCGCTGGCAAACTGGCGGGATACGAAATTGTTGGTCTTTCTGGGTGGCCGGCGGAATGGGTCGAGACCCCCTTGGGATTTTTGTAATTGTATTCACGTGCTCATGCATCTAGCACGCCGTGCACCCCCGTGGGCGGGCTACAACTTCCATGATGATGAACAAGGTCACGCGGTCGTAATGGCCATGCGCTTTGAAGCTGACATCCGGATCAAAACGGCCAGGCGGGTTCAAAGGCCCAGGCGGGTTGAAAATGCAGCACAGTGGAAATTTGTTTCACAAGTGATCGATATGCAACTTCGCATGTGTAAACAGATGTTTCTGGCATCGTCTTGCAGTCTCTCTTAAAGGGCCTACGGACGGTTCAAGAGGGCCCGAAGACAGACCGAGAGTCTTCCAAAACGGCTCAAGAAGACACCGCAATGATGCGACAAGGGCGACGGGAAGAGAGGACGTACATGGAGCAAGAACGGACACGCTAGCGATCTCGCGCTATCACAAATTAAGTCGAGCTTTCCGTCTCCGTGCCAAGCAGGTCTAGTCTTCAGTTCTGACCAGGAGTAGTGAGTCATACATCGGATACTTGTTGTTCAAGCCTTCTTTTGGTTGGGTATCCGTGTTGAATACAGCACTGTGGTTGCGTCTCCTCCTGCTCCTTCTCCCGGTCTCCTCCCTCCTCCCTTCCGTCTCCTACCTCCCCCTTGCGGTGCCTTGCGAAATTGTCGCCACTTGCCTGGGCTCCGGGGAGTTTCAGCGGAGGTACGTCTTAACTACGCAAATCACCACTCGACCTGGCCGCCATTTTCGTGGGCTTCTGTGAGGGCCAGCGGAGTGACGTCTTACGCGGATCACCACGAGACCTCGCCGTCCCTTGGGACGCTGCGATCTGCGAAGTTGTCACAATTTTCGTGGGCTCCTGGGAGGTCCAGCGGAGGTACGCCTTACGGTGATCACCACGAGACCTCGCCGTCCCCTGGGGGGCTGCGATCTTCAAAGTTGTCGCCACTTTCGTGGGCTTCTGGGAGAGCCAGCGCAGTGACGTCTTGCGCGGATCACCACGAGACCTCGCCGCACCTTCGGGGGCTGCGATGTGCGAAGCCGTCGTCACTTTCGTTGGCTCCTGGGAGGTCCAGCGGAGGTACGCCTCACGGTGACCGCAACGAGATCTCGCCATCCCCATGGGAGGGGCTGCGATCTGCCCAAGTGTCACCAATTTCGTGGGATCCCGGGAGGTCCAGCGGAGGTACGTCTTACGGTGATCACCACGAGACCTCGCCGTCCCTTGGGGGGGCTGCGATCTGCGAAGCTTTCAGCACTTTCCTGGGCTCCTGGGAGGTCCAGCGGAGGTACGTCTTACGAGGGTCACTGCGAGACCTCGCTGCCTCCTGGGGGGCTGCGATCTGCAAAGCTGTCGCCATTTTCGTGGGATCCCGGGAGGTCCAAGGGAGGTACGTTTAGCGGGGATCACCACGAGATCTCGCCATCCCCATGGGAGGGGCTGCGATCTGCCCAAGTGTCACCACTTTCGTGGGCTCCTGGGAGGTCCAGCGGAGGTACGTCTTACGCGGATCACCACGAGACCTCGCCGTCTCCTGGGACTTTGCGATCTGCGAAGCTTTCAGCACTTTCCTGGGCTCCTGGGAGGTCCAGCGGAGGTACGCCTTACGGTGATCACTACGAGACCTCGCCGTCCCCTGGGGGAGGCTGCGATCTGCGAAGTTGTCGCCACTTTCGTGGGCTCCCGGGAGGTCCAGCGGATGTACGTCTCACGGGGATCACCACGAGACCTCACCGTCCTTGGGGGGGCTGCGATTTGCGAAGCTGTTGCCACTTTCGTGGGTTCCTGGGAGGTCCAGCGGAGGTACGCCTTACGGTGATCACCACGAGACCTCGCCGTCCCCTGGGGGGCTGCGATCTGCGAAGTTGTTGCCACTTTCGTGGGCTTCTGGGAGCGCCAGCGGAGGTACGTCTTACGGTGATCACCACGAGACCTCGCCGTCCCTTGGGGCGCTGCGATCTGCGAAGTTGTCGCCACTTTCGTTGGCTCCTGGGAGCTCCAGCGGAGGTACGCCTTACGGTGATCACCACGAGACCTCGATGTTTCCTGGGGGGCAGTGATCTGCGAAGTTGTCGCCACATTCGTGGGCTCCCCAGAGGTCCGGCGAAGGTGCGCCTTGCGGGGATCACCACGAGACCTCGCCGTCCCCTGGGGGGCTGCGATCTGCGAAGCTGTTGCCGGTTTCGTGGGCTCCTGGAAGCGCCAGCGGGGTACGTTTTACGGTGATCACCACGAGACCTCGCCGTCCCTTTGGGGGCGCTTCGATCTGCGAAGTTGTCGCCACTTTCGTTGGCTCCTGGGAGGTCCAGCGGAGGTACGCCTTACGGTGATCACTACGAGACCTCGCCGTCCCCTGGGAGGGGCTGCGATCTGCGAAGTTGTCGCCACTATCGTGGGCTCCCGGGAGGTCCTGCGGAGGTGCGTCTTACGGTGATTACCACAAGACCTTGCCGTCATTTGGGGGGCTGCGATCTGCGAAGTTGTCGCCATTTTTGTTGGCTGGAGGTGACTCTTACGGGGATCACGAGACCTCGCCGTCCCCTGGGGAGGCTGCGATCTGCGAAGCTGTCGCCACTTTCTTGTGCTCCTGGGAGGTCCAGCGGAGGTACGTCTTACATGGATTGAGACCTCGCCGTCCCCTGGGGGGCTGCGATCTGCGAAGCCGTCGTCACTTTCGTGCGGTCCTGGGAGGTCCAGCGGAGGTACGTCTTACAGTGCTCACCACGAGACCTCGCCGTCCCCTGGGGCGCTGCGATCTGCGAAGCTGTCGCCACTTTCGTGGGCTCCTGGGGGGTCCAGCAGAGGCGACTCTTACGGGGATCGCCACGAGACCTCGCCGTCCCCCGGGGAGGCTGCGATCTGCGAAGCTGTCGCCACTTTCTTGTGCTCCTGGGAGGTCCAGCGGAGGTGGGTCTTACAGGGATCACCACGAGACCTCGCCGTCCCCTGGGGGGCTGCGATCTGCGAAGTTGTCGCCACTTTCGTTGGATCCCGGGAGGTCCAGCGGAGGT
Organism: Prorocentrum cordatum; assembly: GCA_963575745.1. Lineage (NCBI taxonomy): Eukaryota > Dinophyceae > Prorocentrales > Prorocentraceae > Prorocentrum > Prorocentrum cordatum. The sequence continues at coordinate 1,656,038 of CAUYUJ010003335.1, forward strand.
ACGCCTTACGGGGATCACCACGAGATCTCGCCGTCCCCTGGGAGGGGCTGCGATCTGCCCAAGTGTCACCAATTTCGTGGGATCCCGGGAGGTCCAGCGGAGGTACGTCTTACGGTGATCACCACGAGACCAAGAGTCCCTTGGGGGGGCTGCGATCTGCAAAGCTTTCAGCACTTTCCTGGGCTCCTGGGAGGTCCAGCGGAGGTACGTCTTACGAGGGTCACTGCGAGACCTCGCTGCCTCCTGGGGGGCTGCGATCTGCAAAGTTGTCGCCATTTTCGTGAGCTCCTGGGAGGTCCAAGGGAGGTACGTTTAGCGGGGATCACCACGAGATCTCGCCATCCCCATGGGAGGGGCTGCGGTCTGCCCAAGTGTCACCAATTTCGTGGGATCCCGGGAGGTCCAGCGGAGGTACGCCTTACGGTGATCACCACGAGACCTCGCCTTCCCCTGGGGCGCTGCGATCTGCGAAGTTGTCGCCACTTTCGTGAGCTCCAGAGAGGTCGAGCAAAGGTACGTCTTACGGGGATCACCACGAGACCTCGCTGTCCCCTGGGGGGCTGCGATCTGCGAAGTTGTCGCCACTTTCGTTGAGCCGTGGGAGGTCGAGCGGAGGTACGCCTCACGGTGATCACCACGAGACCTCGCTGTTCCCTAGGGGGCTGCGATCTGCGAAGCTGTCGCCACTTTCTTGTGCTCTTGGGAGGTCCAGAGGAGGTACGCCTTACGGGTATCACCAGGAGACCTCGCCGTCCCCTGGGAGGGGCTGCGATCTGCGAAACAGTCGCCATGTTCGTGGGTTCCTGGGAGGCCTAGCGGAGGTACGTACGTCTTACAGGGATCACCACGAGATCTCGCCTCCCCTGGGGGTGGCTGCGATCTGCGACACAGTCGCCATTTTCGTGGGCACCTGGGAGGCCCAGCGGAGGGGTGTCTCATGCGGATCACAACTATACCTCGCCGTCTTCTGGGGGGCTGCGGTCTGCGAAACTGTCGCCGCGTTCGTTGGGCACCTGGGAGGCCCAGTGGAGAGGTGTCGTACGCGGATCACAACTATACCTCGCTGTCCCCTGGGACCGCGATTTGCATACCGCGGGTCTTTCAGTATGTTCGTATGTACTGACAGGTCCTAGGTAGACATGTCACATGCTTAGAACGTGTTGTGTACGCCCCCGGGTTTTGTATTTTTAGTTTATGGGATCCGTACAAGATCTATCGGAGCTCACCTCTTCAATGGCCCCAACCCGTGCGTCGCGCCGGCCTCGCGTTTGCAATGCCATGGTTTCTAGCCGCGCAACAGGTCGCGCCAAAGTCGGGCGCCATCCCGCCACCGTGCCGAGGTTGTAGGTCAGAGGCCATGGTGGGCAGTAGTGGGTATTCCGGTGCCGCCGGGCACGGCGGTGCGAGCACCCCGTCCCGTGCTGCTTGGAGCTGACAGGCGCGGCGATGCGCAACGTCGTCACGCTGCCCGCAGGCGAATCGGATCGTAGGGAAGAGCACATTTCCAGCGGTTGCCCTTGCATCTAGGCCTCCAGATGGGGTCGAAGTAGAGGGGGCTCGATGTGGAGCCCGCATTTCTCCACGCCGATGGTGCCGATGCATCGCCGACGTCGCCGATGCACTGGTGATGCGGAGCGATCCTCTGGCCCCATTTGTTCGGACCCCATGTGGGAGGCCTCTATTGCATCCGTATCTTTCGGCCCATGCCCATAACCGTTGCCCGTGGGTCATGGGTTTCCAGCTTCGGCTTCAATCTGGGCGTCCAGGGCTCTTATGTCGTTGCCGTGCATCCTTCTGATCTGGTTGCGCTGCAGTGTATGGCAAGATCACCAAAGCTAACGCAGTCCCCTTGCCGAAGTCTGGGAGGGAGAAGTGAATCCATCGCGCTCGGAAATCCTATTTTTCCTATCAGGCGTGAGCGCCGCGGTGCGCTGCTCAGCCCAACATCACATGTGGAGGAGGATTGGTCTCTTCTTTCTCGGCCCTGATTTTTGGAATTCAAAAGCCATCGTCCTCGTGTTGTGTTCTTGAACACTGGCCCCCGTGCAGGACGCATGCGTCCAGGTTTTCGGGGAGACTGCCGCCACAAACCGCGGGGGGGCCCTGCGTCTGGGCACGCCGGGGACGTGTTGAGTAGCGGGGAGGCCATGGTCGAACACGTGAGCGAGGCAGGACAACAGGTCCAATTGCGCCGACATTCGAGCGTAAGCTGCCCGCGTAAGGTCGCGCGCAGGCGCCCGTTTCCAATGAAGCGTGCAGCGCTGGCGGCCCGCGGAAGCCACCGCGTAAGGTCGCTATGTCATCTCGCCTAAGACCCTTTTCATTTCGTCGCTCACGTGGCTTCTCCTCCCCTGGCCCACTTGTGTCTTGCATCAACACAACGGACGGTTGTTGCTGTTGTCCTGGTGCTGTTGGCCCTTAGCGAATCCTGGGGCCATCACGGAACAGCTCGTGATGAAAAGCCCGTCCCAGGGAGCAGTGCGAGACCTCGGGAGGCCACGTCATGAAAATGTCAGGCCGTCGAGGTCTGGGTTCTTTTAAGTTGGAGTAATGGGTCTTGGCGCATGATTCGGCTGTAGTGCGGGGGGGGGAACCACTGCACGGGCAATAACTAGTGTGTGAGTGTGTGATAAAAGATATTGAAAGTACCATTGCACACTTCCCCCTGGACCCAGCGGCACCAGACCCACTACTTCGGCTTAAAGTCTTCCTCCATCTCCTCGCTCGGTTATTCTGTACACAGTCGTCATCGCGTGCTTCGTGTTCCTGGTCGTGCCGAAGCCCGTCGATCCATCGGCCGACGGGCATCCGAAGGCGGGCCCGGTGGCAAGCCGAATGCGTGACATCCACCTCGGGATCGAGATGCCAGTGCTTCTTCTTCCTCGCGTGTCGGACAGAAGTCTTTGCGTGATATGCGACACCGAACCAAACCTATGGGTCGGTTTGGGAGGTCGCCTAGCACCCCCACCCCCACCCACGTTCTGCGATGTAGACGCGGTTCGCAATTAAGCATATAGCGACACAGAGTTGATAATTCATGTTCAACATGGAGTGCATTACCGCGCAACTACAAGGGTGTACGAATTCTTCAGCGTGCAGCTGGTTTCGGCCCCGCCGCCGGGCGCTTTCCTCGATACTAAAGCGCTGAGAGGCGCCGGGAAGACCAGCTACGTTAGTTGATCAGCTGAGCTAAACGATGTTTTGTTGTTCTCCACCCTTTTCCTCCGACGCGATGCTCTCCCCCAGTCACACCTCGGTCCCAGATGTCGCGAGTGCCGTTTTGAGTAGTTTTGGCCTCTTGCTGATGTCTTTATGGGGCTCAGGGGGTTCTCATAGCCGTTTTGGGGCATCTCGGAGGTATGTCGTAAGCTATCTCGAGACATGTTAGGCTATATTGTGGTGTCTTGGAGGCCATCTTAGAGCATCTGGGGCCATCTCGGAGCTATCTTTTGCCATTGGGGGCACCCTGATCCATCGGGCCCCTTCCCGCTAGACTGCCAACGAGAGGAGGGGGGACGGGTAAACCACTGCCCGAGTAGGGAAGTCAAAGTGCATTGGAATAGGAAGTTCATGATCCCTGATACATCCTACGCCCAGGGAGCTGATGGGTTTATATTCGGGGCCTCTGTTGTGCCCAGATGTCCAACGATCTGCGCAGGAGAACTCCATGAAGGACCTATGGGACATCGAGCCCCCCTTCGAAGCCAAGTTGGACCCTGTACCAAAGCTTTGGGTACACCCGAGGCGTTATACGTGCACTGCCTCGTCTATCTGCGGGCGGAGCGAAAGTGTAGGATAGGGAAAGGGGTTGCCAAGAAATCTGCTACATGCAGCTCGTTTCGGCCCCCCCCGCCGGGCCCATTCCTCGATACACAGGCGCCTCCTGGCGCCAGGGGGCGCCAGGAAAACCAGCTACGTGAGCTGATTATCTTCCCAACCCCTTGCTATACCCTCCTTTCGTCCCCCCCGATATCTGTGCCCTTTCCTCGGCGCCTCCTTGGTCGTAAGCTCCACGTCGTACCTGGCCACCATGCTGCTGAGGCAGAGGGTGCGCGGCGCGGCCTTCGGCGACTGGCGGTGCTTCCTGGCTCTGCTGTGGTCGCCCACCGCTCCAGACGTTGGCCTCTTCGCCGACCGCAGGTACCACTACGAGCTGTGGCGCCTCGCCATGGGGCAAACTGGTCCTGAGGGAGGCGGGCACTGAGGTTTCAACGTTATGGGGGCCTTCGGGGCCCCCCGCAGGCCCCGGGACTGTCAGAAAACCACTCAGGATGAAGATCTCGTCTTGAGGGAAGGCCCCAGGTCACAGGGCCCGTTTCCCTCAGGAGTTGCTTCCCTCATGCTCAGGCACCGCGAGGTCCAGCTTGACCGGGCGATCGGCTTTGTCGGGTGGGCCGTTCTCTTCCTCGCGGGCGTGTGCTACCAGTTGGGATGCTTCCGCCGCAGGGGCGCCAGGACTTGCGTCGAGGTGGCAGCGCCGGGCGCGGACTCCGACTCCTTGGCCGCACCTCTGATGGCCCCCGCGTCTCCCTGAGGTCGTGTGCAGTTAGTTCCTCCTCGACCTCTCAGTCCTCATCTTGTCATCTGCGCCCTCATCGATTCTTCCTCGTCCTCCCCCTCCCTTCTCCGTCCCGCTCTTCCTCCATTCATCTCCGTCCTCTTCCTTCCCACTCCTTTCTTGTACTCCCCTTCCCCATCCTCCTCTCATCCCTCCTAGTCCTATCTCTTCCTGTTCCTCCTCGTGCTTCCTCATCCTACCGTATGTCTCATCATGTTCCTTCCATCTCCCTACTCATTCCCACTCCTCATTCCTCTGGCTAGGCTAGAGGGGACTGCGAGCGGGGGTATCGGATCCTCGCCGTGGGCACTTGTGCGACGCGTTGTACGGATCAGCACCTCACAGACAGTGCGTGTCGCAAGCAACGCGCCATCTTCAAAGGATCTCAAGTCAGCTCTACGCTCCCCCCCTCCCCCCCTTCCCTCGCGTTTGGCCCGGCGCACAGTGATTGGGAGCCAGCAGTTCGCCAAGAAGTGCGCACGCCAAACGGCGGCCGTTCCGTTCGCCTCTTCCTCAACAGCGGCCGTTCCTCCCTTCCTTCTCCTTCTCCTCCTCCTCCCTTCCTCCTACCTCCGTTCCTCCTGCCTCTCTCCTCCTCCTCCTCCTCCTCCTCCTCCTCCTCCTCCTCCTCCTCCTCCTCCTCCTCCTCCTCCTCCTCGCATCATGCACGGCACTGTTCGTTTGTCGCAGGCGCTTATCGTGGCGAACCTGTGTGTAGCTTGTGAGGAGACGTTCTGGGACAAGAAACGGCATGCAAGCACTTGAGCGGGGCTCTGGCCCACGGTCGGTGTCTGTCCAAGGCAACGACGATGGCTCCAGTTTGTCCCCGACATCGATATCTTGTAAAGTGTGCGGCTCAGTCTGGCCAGACATGGAGAGCTACCATCTGCACGCCCGCGAGCACCTTCTTTTCCAACCTGCTAAGGTTCGGGCGCGCACGCATCGACCAGTACTTCACAGCGGCCGTGAACATGACAGAGGGGCAGAACGTGATCGTGGACGCGGACATCTTCGACATCGGAACGGACTTCCCAGGCTGGGTGCTGCCCATGCGCCAGCGCCGCGAGGACGCGGAGGCGGCTCGCTCCGCCGAGCCTCCGCTGCAGACCAGGGCCACGGGGAACGGCATCTTGGGCAAGGGCAGCGGGAAGGGCAAGGGGACGGCCGACCAGCGGATGCTCAACACAGTGGCGAGGCTGTCGCTCTCCAGCGCGCGCGAGGTGGCCGTTTTTGTCGGGCGTTCTCTTCCGCACTATCTCATTGCCCTCGAAATGCTTCCTGGCGAAGGCAGGGATGGGGGCCAACCAGATGAAGGCGGCGGAACTTTGCGAGCTGAAGAAGACGGACGCCTCCATGGACTTCGCATCTCTCGGGTCGCCGCACCTCTTTGTGTACGTTGTGGTGATGACGATCCAGAGAGCCTCGTCTGGCGAGGCGGTGCAGCCCGTCCAGGACTTCGTGACGCAGTTCGTTCAAGTCACGCAGCTACACTACGTGCGCCACTTTTTTCCAAAGCTCCGAAAGGAGCCATGTCCAAATTGATATAGGGGAAATTGAAGTTCCAGCTCCACGTGGGGGCGGACGAGCCATCTCAGATGCTCACGAAGATTCTCGAGGCAGTGC
>CAUYUJ010003335.1:1667218-1747218 GCA_963575745.1 Prorocentrum cordatum
CGACCCACCCCGCGACCCGCCCGCGACCCACCCCGAGACCCTCCCGGCGATCCACCCGCGACCCACCCGCGACCCACCCCGCGACCCACTCGCCAGTCACCTCGACCCACCCGCGACCCACCGCGACCCACCCGCGACCAACCCTCGACCCACCCCGCGACCCACCCAACAATTTTTTGCGCGTGCGGCAGGTTTTTTTTTGCATCCGATCCAGGTGGAGAACCTGCGACCCACCCGCGACCCAAACCGCGCCGGCGACCCACACGCGACCCACCGCGACTCACCCGCGACCAACCCGCGACCCACCCCGCGACCCACCCTACATTTTCTGCGCGTGCGGCGGGCTTCTTTTGCATTCGTTCCACGTGGAGAACCTGCGACCCACCCGCAACCCAAACCGCGTTCAGTGTACAAATCAAAATGTTCGGCGCCTGCGGCGGGCTGTTTTTGAATCCCTTCCAGGTGGAGGTGGAGAGCCCGCGACCCACCCGCGACCAAAACTACGTTCACTGAACAAGCCAAAGCAAAAACTTCGGCGATTGCGGCGGGTTTCTTTTGCACTTGTTCCAGGTGGAGAACCTGCGACCCAAACCGCGTTCAGTGTACACATCAAAATTTTCGGCGCCTGCGGCGGGCTGTTTTTGAATTCCTTCCAGGTGGTGGAGAGCCCTCGACCCACCCGCGACCCAAACTACGTTCATTGAACAAACAGAAAATTCGGCACCTGCGGCGGGCTGTTTTTGAATTCGTTCCGGGTGGCCCACCAGCGAACCCCCCCCCGCGCTGAATTTGTCAGAGCACGACGACGACGACGAGGACGAGGACGCGGAGGAGGAAGAGGAGGAAGAGGAGGAGGAGGAGGAGCAGGAGCAGGAGGAGGAGGAGAGGGCCATCGACGGGGAAAGTGAGGGCCACGAGGTCCGCCAGCTCGACGCCCGCGTCGCCCGCGCCCGCCCCCTCACTCTTATCCGCAAGTGCGGGGTGCTACGTAATATTATTAAGCATACACATAATAATACTAATACTTGTAATAATAATACTAAGAAGAATAGGAATACTCATAATAGTTATAATAATAGTAAGAAGGCGAATAATAAGAAGAATAAGAAAAAGAAACAGACAGCAATAATAAACATATGAGGAAGAGAACATACAATCAAGAACGCACGGCAACAACATAAACTTCCGATGGCCCGCGCGACATTTTTTTAGTCGCATTAAGCCCCCAGGGCGGCGCCTGCGGCGCCACCCCAGGCGCGCTCCACGCGCCAGGGAGCGGGGCCCAGCGCAGGTCCAAGACATTCTCGCGCGGAACGCCGACAGTTTCTGTTGATACGCCACGGCCAGACGGATGTCGAGCTTTTGTTGGTGAGAACGCACCCCTGAAGATGTCCGTGGAGCAGCGGTCTCGGCACTTGTTTGTCCCCCGTGCATGGAGGCATTCGAGGATTGCAGGAAAGATGCCCCAGACGGCCTCTACTCTACCGCCGCGGGCTTACATGGCGTCCTTCGGTAGCATATCACGGGAACCTCATAACAACTATCGTGTTGCCGTTTTCAGGGTGTTCAGGTGTCGACTAGCATTTGGTAGTCGATGACAGCGCCGGCTTAGCGTCGACTTGCATCGATTGGCGTCGATTTAGCGCCAGGTCTCGGCGATCAACGTCGACCAGCGTCGATATGACATGGGAGGCGCCCGCGAGCTGCCACCGAAGGCGTTTTGCCATGTTGTCAAGTTGATCCTTTGTTCCATCATCTTCGGGCCATGGACCATCACAGATCGACCCTGCCTGAGCAATGGCGTAGAGTGATGGGGGCCTAGGGATCTGGTCGTGTTTTTCACCATGTTGAAATTCATCGCAGTATTGGATCTCAGGTTCTTCTTGGCTGGAGGGTGGTGCTCGCCGGCCCAGCCTCGTCCTCGGCTGCTTCGTCCTAAAACGCGAGGTGGGGCATCCTCCTCCCTGAGGGGGCGGTGCCTCTCGAGGTTCGAAGGTACAAAATGTGGGCTGCCCGGTTGGGGATCGGTCGGTCGTCAGGGCCTCCCGTCGTCTAGTCTGTGGATTGCGTGTTCCGGAGTCAGTCGGGCGTCGTGGCCTCCGTGGTTTCCCGTTGTCACGGTAGACCACGGGAGAGTTCCGAACACGAATGCAAATCTTAGTATGGGGATCAATACCCGTAGGGGCATGAGTATAATGATGCATTTGTATGGGTACAGTTTCATTGACACCTATTGCACAGCCAGTCAGCAGGAGGAGAAGGATGAGCGCGATGACGAGAGCGAAGGACGAGTGTGATGGGCAGGCGAGAGGCGGGAGAGCGTCCCGTCGGCCGCTGAACTCGCAGGCCTCTCCTTCTACGGCCTGTCCAAGTGGCTGGCGAGCGCGAACGACCTGGTGCTGAGAGCGGACCACGCTGCCACCGCCAAGAACCCGAGGGCCGAGGACACTTGGCCCGCCTCCGCGGCGGCAGCGACGACCCCAAGCCGCCGAACACCTCCTCCGCCTCTTCCTCTGCCTCCTCGTCTCTCGTTCTCCTCATCTTCCTCGTCGTCCTGCTCCTTGTTGTCGTCCTTTGTTGTCGTCCTCCTCCTCGTCCTCGTCCTCCTCCACTGGGGGGTTCTAGCGTGCTCCCAGCCAAGCTTCGCGAATACGGACTGCCACACTCTTGGTAGGTGTGTTCTGGCAAGACCCCCGAGAGGGTTTCTGGCCGTTGCGGTGAGCTCCCTCCCAAGAGGTCCCAGAGGGGCACCCAAAGATATCAATCCTCGAGCGTCGATCGGCGACGACGGCGACGCCGACACCGCTGCCGACGACGACGAGGATGACGGTGGCGGCGGCGTCGACGACAACGGTGGCGGCGGCGGAAGCGGTGGTGGAAACGACGACGGCGGTGGCCGAGGACGTCGAGATCTTGGAGCGGAAGGACGAGCTCTTGCAGATTGCGGCGCGGCTGAAGCGCGCCATGGGCTCGCGCCTGGAGAGCCCGCAGCTGACCAAACGGGAGAAGCCCCTGGCAGAGGATGGTGGGACGACCAGAACGACCGCGCACAGGTGCTCGGCGGCCGTCGCCCTTCGGGCCGAATCCCCAGCGAGCGGTCGCTCTGGGCTGTCGGACGCCTCCGCCGGCCGAGAGCCGACATTGAGCGGTTTCCGCCGCCATCGAACAGCCGCGATCGTTCAAGGTCGGACTGCCCACGCTGTGTCCGAGAAGCCAACGGCGTCATCGCGGCATGAGGGCTTCATCGCGAACACCGCAACGCCTCGGGCGTCCGTGGGCGGGGCTTGCGCCTGCGGTGGGCCCCCCTCTCCCGCACCGCCTCGCGCGCCAGGGAGGTCGGGGCTCAGGTAAAGGAGGTCAGCGCTAACGGGTGTCAGCCAGTCCCCCTTGGTTGACCCGGGTCTGGGAATTGGCCAGGACGTGGTTTTGATTGTGGTGGCTTCCTCCGTCTTTTCCCTTGCACTCCTCCTTCCTCCTGCTCGTTCCCCTCTTCCCGCAATTTAGCGCGCGCAGCTTGTTATCTGCCAGTGCGCCGTCTGGGCGCCAGGCTTGACTGACTGGCTGACTGGCTGACTGGCTGTTTGGCCCATTCTCCCTTCCCGCCCTCCGCTAGCCAGGTCTTGGGAGCTACTAAGCGGCTGGCCGGACTTCGCGACAGAGCCCTTCGCCGACCCAGGTTTGTGTTGACCTGGGTTCGTGATTGCGTCCCCGAGGATGGGGGGAACCGTCCGCGCAGTTCGTTGTTGGAGTAATGGTTCCCACTATCATTCTCGATGTGTGTTGTGCTTCTTTGCTGTTCGGACTTACAATGTTTTGCCACCACGCGCCCTCCATGGGCTCGCCTTCCAGCGCACAGGCTCGACCTTGACGTCTGCTGTTCGATGAAGGAAGGAGCGGAATGGATTCAAACGTTCAGAGGTCCGCGCAGATGTTTTGAATATGATTTCTTGAATCTGCATTGGGCCCGCTCGGCGGCGCCAACAGCGCCGCCCCTTTGCGCGCTTGGCTCGGCGGGGAGGGCGGGGGCAGTTTCGCTCTAGGAGATCCGCGCGGACATCGGATGGTTTGATTGTTGTGCAGTTTTGTCTTCCTCTGGTCATGGGAGCGTTCGCTAGGTCTGCAGCGCAGGCAGGTTGCAAGCATCGTGCAGGGTGCGGCGATCGTATCAGCGCGTGCGGGTGCCCCAGCCGTGAGTTTGTGGGCCCGAGAGCCGCCCACAGAGGCGTCCGTCGCAGCCTACTGCACCGCCCTGGTCGAGAGGAAGGTTGTGCATCGGAGGCGACGGAAGGGGCGAATAGCCCAGGGGCGGGCATTACAGGTATTCGCCCGCGGGTGCCCCCGAAGACATGGACCGTCGGCGCCATTGGATATGTAGCAGCCCGCAATGGCGGATAAGACTGAGGGGGCGGCGAGGACGTCGGCAGTCTGCGAGGCTCTGAAGAAACCCGCCGCAGGCGCCTAATTTTCATAACTTATGCAATGAGCCCGCCGCAGGCGCCGCTTTTTCCTTCAAGCGATGTGGGTGGGTCGCGGGGTGGGTCGCGGGTGGGTCGCGGGCCTGGTCGCGGACTCGAAAGCGAGCTGAGGGACGTAAGGAGTGGAAGCGAGCGTGCGCCCGCGGCCGCGTCGGCTCAACCGGCCGGCCGCCCAAATTTGATTGTGCCTCACTGCGAGGGACACAATCGCTATCGAGACCAAAGGATCTTCTTATTGCTTGAGATGGCGTCCCCTCTCATACTGGGACTATCGCTACTACGGTACAGCCGAGTTGGAGCTTGGCTTCGCCTGAGGCGACGCTGTTGGCTGGGCCTTCCAGCCCCCTTCAAACTTGGCAGCGGAGCTGGCCTATGGTGGTCAGCTCTAGCGCTGCTCCTCTCCATCCACGGCACTATCTGGTGGACTACACATACGGCGGAACATCAGGGTGCAGTTGGATTGCGCGGAGGAGTGTATACAACTACGCAGTAACGCAAGTAGACTTGCAGCGATACTTCTGTCCAAGTGGAGGTCTTTCACACACGAATTACTTCCCTGCGCTATTACAGTCCTGAAGTCCACCCACCTACTCCAATTTGACATTGTTTCGAAGACATAGTGCATGGAAGCATGCGATACTACATACTGCCGCTTCCGACCCCGCGCAGACTTACGACGACAATACATAAGCCCCCACCGACTACATCCGTCCACGACCTACGAGGCCATTGGATTAGGGTTACTATTTTTGGATTCGTATGGGTCGCTATTGGGTGCGCGGTAGGACATATGCGGGGCGGATACGACATTAGAACGACTGGCCCCCAATTGGGACCCTGCCGGCCAAGTACCATTTCGAGAGTTCGTCCGCGAAGTACATGCCTGGATCAATGTGACCACAGGCGACACGACGCCCTCCCAGCAAACCCTCGCGTTGCAGTTGCAGCGAGCTTTGGGAGGTTTCGCGCGGACTATAGCCATGAGAGTCCCCCTAGCAGTTGTTAATTTTGGCGTCAATATAGGCGGTCACCACACCGACGGTGTCACCTACATTATGTTCCTCTTAAGTACGGAGTTCCAGAACCTAGAAGAGGGACGCCAACTCAACTCTGGCACGGTTCTCATTGACTTTCGAGTCCACGCGGGTAAACAGATCGACCAGACGTTAGCACGGTGCGAGATAGCCCATTACGAAGCTGAATCCGCCGGCTTCAAGATCCCCAACTTCCAAACCTTAACTAACAGTAATTATGTTCAGAGCTCTTGGAGTAGGGACATCGCGTGCACAGCAACTCCTGCAGCCTCTGGACCACCACATGCCGAGGGACCAACCGCAATTTGACGCTCTACTTGAACGTATGAGGTCATATGCTCACATGGCTGAGAGGACCCCTGCCAATATTGGTGGTATCCTAGCCACGGTCACCGAACCGAGACCTTCTACGCAGAGGCCAACGCATGGCAACCTGCCAACAACGTTTGGAACGATGATCCACAGCCAACTGAGACCACTACACTGTTGGCTCAGAATGGTTGAGCGGCCTCGGCGTCGCAAGACCCCTTGGCCAGATCTAGGGGACCGCGACTTGGCTACGTGCCAGAATTCTTCAGTCATTCGACTTACGACCCAACGTCTGCTGATCGTCCCACAGCAGCGCCAATGGATCATCCAATCTTTTCTGACTATCGCGCTCAGCTGAGTGGTATCCCCTGGGTGGGAACACAGCCCGAGAACCCATATGTTCGGGCGACGGCCGACGACTTCTACCAGTCGCAGCTTACACGTGGCCCAGGGCATGCATCAGGTGTGCCAGGACAAGTACCTCACTATGGTGATCTGGCTCCCTCCATGGATCAAGATGCGCAGCAACAGGCCCCAGGCCTAGCACCGCCGCCGACCATTGGAGAGCTGCGCCCTGAGATGCTAGCCATACACGAGGCGCAGCAGGCCAATTTGGCCACGCACGCTACTTGCCAGCGCCGAAATCAGGATCGTCAGCCCGACAGAATGCTGAGCCGCGCGGGGCAGCAGGGACACCTGCGAGCAGTCCAGCCATGGTTGCATCAATGCAGCTACCGACAGTATCACCTATTCGGTTCGAAGCTGGTGAGTATTTCCTGGAGCGTCAGACGCGTATCAGGCCATCGGCAACACCGCCCATCATCAGTGACGGCGACTTCGGTAAGTGTGCCATATGCCTGGACCAGTTCATGAACCACGACAAGGTCTGGCGCCTCCAGTGCGGCCGCGTATTCCACGCACAATGCTGGGGTCGAGTGGTACATGCTCATGTGGATAGACAGTTGGCTGGGAACATGGAAGGTTCCGCAAGTGAGGCCCCCCCCTGCGCTATATGCAGGGGTGTTGCTTTCATTCCTGCCGAGTTCCACTGCGCCCTTGCTGGAGATCAGGAGTCACTCAACCGTCATGGAGATATACTCCGAGGGGCGAACGAGCTCAGGGACCTCCGTGAAGAGCTCAACCGCGTTACGGCGATGATGACAGGCACCGTGGCAGTCCCGATCACGACACCAGCGGGGCAACCTGCATCACCAGCCACCGCGGGGCTAGTAACGGAGGCAACCGCACTTGCAGGGACACCTGCTATACACATGCTTATGCCATTGGTGGCAGAGACCGACAACAACGCAGGGGCACCTGCTAGATCAGCTCCACCTTCGGCGCCGGTGAACGACGCGCGGTTGAGGCGCATGGAACGGGCGACCGACAGGAGCGCTCAGTGGCTACAGTCTTCGCACGCATACATGCCAAATGGGCGAGACCTGCGTCCATGTAGTCAGCGCAGGACGGGGGGGCCCTGTAAGCGTGCGCAGTGGTCATAGTGGGATATCCGAACGCGACATGTTGCATGCGGTATTTATGATAAGTACTGATTGCCATATGGGCATGCGCGTGGATGAGGACACGTTCCTGAACTTACCCACTACCTCCACAACACCCATCTACGCATGGCGAATATCCTACAGCCTGGATCTTCGAAAGGAATCCTATTACGGAAGAAGAGGCTCGTGGGTATATCAATGTTTTCGCATCTTCGTCACGAAATGGTTGGGTGTTGGAGCAGAGGCGCCGCGACAGTGTCTGAAGTTCCTGGACTTGTTGGTGAACGCCATGAGCTAGCCTTGGCAGCTAACAGTGGAACTATGATCAATGGTATGTTGACTATTATTCTGGATGTTGGCAGTAATATCAATACTATCGGATTAAAGACGGCACAGACCATTGAGCAGGTATCACGCCCCCACGGACACGCCACAAAAAAGGCTGAACCTCACGAAGAGGCTTTACGTGTCAGGAGGGAAACATGGCGCCGCGATCTGCGATTAATCCCTGCTTTGCAAGATTGCATGCAAAGAAAGGGGAGATCCTGTGGGGCAACCTGCTGCGCCGAGACTCGACACGTACTCAGCACATGTAGCCGAGGGTTCTGGGGAGAATTTCCTTGCCATCCTTGGTCTGAGGGGAATGTCCAACATGGGGGCCATTCTCAAGGGTCGATGTCGCTTACTATCACGGCCAATCCTCAGTGCGAAGAAGCTCCATTACTCGTCAAGGAGGTACCCTACCCAGAGCCAATTGCAGGGGCACCTGCTGTGAATGATGCTCACGCATACATGATGTCACAAGATACGAAGGGCATCAGTTGTTCTATCAACGACGAGACGTTCACTTTCACGATCCAGTCTTTGGTGAACAGCACCTTGAAGACATGGCATCGCAGGAATATGTCCTTTGAAACTACCCCTACCTCGGCCGACGCAGACGTCGCCCTCCGCAATTTGCAGGCGAAGATAGATCAGGCCATCTACGAGGAGGGCATGAAGTGGGCGCCTCCCGACTCACAGGCAGGGACACCTGCGGGAGGGGATGATGCCGCTGAGAAGTTTCATATTTTACTCTGAGCAGGTGCTCTGCAGCGCAGCGTGGCACAGGCATTTGGACGCCCCCCATCGCCAAACGAGTGACGGGGGCAGGCGCGCGCCACGGCCATTTTCGCTGGCTCAGACAGGCCGAACACTCAGGTGCTGTCAGCAAACGCGGGGGAACCTGCATTCTTTTTCCCAGGCACCGGCTGTGCGCGCCAGGGGCCGCGGCAAGCCCGGCTGCGCGGCTGCCGCGAAAAGCAGTTGACCCGGTTGTGTGGCCGCTGCAGAAAAAGAGAGCGTGTCGCATCAGCATCACTCTCGTGCATTTGTCATTGAGGATATACGGACAGCTCGCGCTGAACTCCGAGCCCGTGGATGCATGTGTGACCGTATTTCACATGCAGAGGTAATGAGGTCCGCTGGTACACAGTTTTTGGGTGCATTATTCTCAGGTGATTACCTACTGTTGTGGTATGTGACTGGTATCACCACCTGCTGACTGGTATGTGAGGCTGCCTGCCAAGAGGGCCGGGCCACGCTACCAGCGGGTCCAAAATCAGATGTTCAAGGCTCGGGCATTACGCGTGACCATTGCACTTGTGGGGCCACCAGGATACTTCTGGAAACCAGGTCCCATACTAGATGCGATTGAAGATCTTGGTTTACAAGTCGTGCGTATGCGTTTCTGTCTCTTCGGCCTCAAGTACGACCGCGCTAACACGTTGCCCAGCGGATCA
The DNA here is from genome assembly GCA_963575745.1 of Prorocentrum cordatum. NCBI lineage: Eukaryota > Dinophyceae > Prorocentrales > Prorocentraceae > Prorocentrum > Prorocentrum cordatum. The sequence continues at coordinate 1,676,320 of CAUYUJ010003335.1, forward strand.
TATCTGCAAGTGGCGACTACGTGCACGCGCATCTCCACCAACCTATAGCGATGCGCATGCAATATAGCAGGGAAGCGTGCAGAACATACTGAACATATTCTAGACTGGCATGGGCAATGTGCTCAGAGGCCGACTAGCGTAACAATACGCCAGCGATCATGACCGCAAGGTTAATTGATCAAATGGATTTACATAAAACACAAAGAAATCACACAAGTGCTGTACATCTTAGTATCCATGCTCGAGTTGATACAGGAGCTCGAACTTACGTTCAGTATCCTAAGACTGGCCCCAGGTGGGGCCACGTTGTGGGACGGGTGACGATGAACTTGGACGACAACACGATCATCCAGGACATCAAGATCCAGGACCAGCCGACTGGGTACACTTACAACGCACAGTTACCCGATGGTGTTACCAACGTCCGTACCCGACTGTACTGGGGGCAGCCGGAACCGAGTCTGTTGGGAGAGGGCAGCTCACGCACACGCTCAAGGGGAGTGGCGATCATCGATGGCGATCGCCCCCCTCCCCCTTCGATTGAGCGTGGCCGCGCGCCCCCCTCCATGCGCGAATTTCCGACATTTAGCTCACCTGAGACAGGGCAACAGACAGCGCGACCAACAGATGCCAGAATTAAACAACAAGAAGAACAGGAAGCATACAAAGAAGCTGGCATCATACCACTCAGGATACCCAAACTAGTCGAAGAAGGCAATGACGACTGTGGAGACGACCTGAAAGGACTCGGGCGTAGCACGCACTTCACCGACGCACCTCTGGACTCCGACACGGATAGTGACGATGGAGAGGAGACCTTTATCACACTACTTGCGGGGCAACTTGCTGAATCCTATGCAGATGTATTTTCCAGATTCCCCACCTAATGCTACGGACGACACAACAAGGTATATATGTAAGAGTTGTGTGGGGGAATTGGAGGCATCTCCCAACTAGTATTCGGCCGAGGTCTGTCTCCAGGGGGAAACCTCGGCAAACGCACTTTCGTTGATCTTGACAACAGGGAGGTCCAAGATGCAGTGATGCATTATCTAGGCGTTTGTTTCGTCAAGGTTGTCATGCTACGGCCCAACTGCAGAACAACTGGTTTACTTTCTTTTTTCAGTGCAAAGGTTAACTACGACACCTGGCATGAACATCATAAAGAAGACTTGCCACATATCAAGTTCTGTGGGAAGGCCTCTGTACGTCAAAATGATATTCGGCGATTTTCCTTAAGAGGACAACCAGTAGGGACTTGGGTGGATCAAATACCACCATGGACTACGTTGGCCAAAAGCAAGGGCGCTTGCAAGGTGAACATGGGTCAATGCACTACTGGCTTACGTGACTCCCATGGGGTACTGATACGAAAGCCGACCGAGATCATGGCCAACCATCGTCTGTCACTCACCCCTTTTGAACGAAAGCGCTGCAGTGGCCATCATCAACTCGCGTCGGTATGTAGTAAGGAAATGTCCATGTGTGCACAATATACTTCAAAGATGCAGTCAAAGTTCGTCGAGGCTGTTGAGATCGCACGCGATCTCTTCCAGGCATCTCATGATTCTTTCCATGGCTACCCGTATTCGCCCACCGCTTTGGTCCTTGACGCAAGGGGATGCGATTTGGATGGCCCGAGTCTTCCCCGACAACTTGATGGCTCGATTGCGAGACCACCGTCGGGAGGGCTTGGTTGTCTTGCTTGCGCGGACAGCGTTAACGTGCACTCCCCCTCTCATGGCAGAGATCCGAGACGCTGCAGGTGGTGCGATAAGGACGACTACCATGGGGAATGTCCGAACTTGAAGAAGAATTTTGGGAAATACAAGACTGGGCACGTACTAACTTCTGGCAAATGCAAGTTTGCCAAGCCTTGGAAGTTGCCCGACAATCATGGGCAGACACCGCCGGTTCCAGCCTAGCCGGCAGCAGGACCTGCACCGCCAGATCCTGTTGAGGTAGCATCGCCACCACCCGAGGCGCCAGCAGCATCACCACTTACGCGACTAAGAGCACCGAGACCCGGCTCCAGAGCAGGACCCACCGCGGGCGCAAGCAATCACGACATTACTTTTGGAAGACATGCTGCTGAGCCTGCTGCAGGGCAACCTGCCTCGAGCGGAGCTGGTAGTTTGGATGGCCATCTCCGACTACCACAGATTAGAGTCAGACGTGGTCGCTACAAGGTGGAGAAGCACCTCCACCACCACCAGCGGGGAACCCTGCTGCACGACCACGACTACCAGACTGGTCACGGTTCGATGTACAAGTCAGTCTGCCAAACCCACGACACCTTGACCCTAGCGTGGTAACGCGCGAGTTGCGAAAGTTACACTTACGTTGGCTCCATGCGAATGAGCCTAAGACGAAACTCATCTTAAACAAAATAGGTCTGGAGAGTGTCAGACTCAACCTCGTCGAAGGTGTCTGCGACGCATGCCGAGAATGCAGAGCTTGGGACAAGCCTGGACACACTGTTATGTGCTTCGCTGCGTTACCTGGCAAATTCAATGAGGAAGTGGAATGTGATATGATGTTCTACAAGCAAGAACACAATATATTCCACAGCATCGATCGCTGTGTACGGTATGCTACTGGGATTGAAATACCAGACAAACCAGGATTCTGGATTCGCATCATCAGGGCTGGACGCAGTTTGGACCGGCAAAGGGTTTACTCTGATGGAGAGGGTGCCCTTAACAACGACACTGCGAAAACAGTCCTGAAGGCAAAAGGCACTGATTTAGGATGCGCGCGCGTGGACAGCACGCTACATCGATCGAGGCCACACATGGCATCCTACGCCATTTACTTCACATCATGGAGGCTGAACTCAATAGGTCAGACATACCTCTTGTGTTCACCCGACTACTGCACGAAGCCTTGTTCGCCGCCAACGCGTTCACCTTCTATAGCGAGGTGTCTCCATGCAACGCTCTATTTAGACGGCAACCAGCAATGCTCCCTGACCTCCCTGTTCTGGACCACGAGCAGCCGACGGGAACATCGGATCATTCTCGTGAATAGACGATATGCAGGGTATGTATTGAAGCTATCACACAGGCCACAGCAGTAGCTAATACCAATCGTGCCTTACGCACTAAGACGGCAATTGCCGGTCAGCACTATTATGACGATGGAGATTCTATAGGCTTACGCCACATCCGCCGACCCCTTGTTTTTTTGTGGAGGAGGAGGAGAAGAAGGAGGAGGAGGAGGAGGCGAGGCGGGGAGGGTGAGGCGGAGTGGAGGACGCGAAATCGATAATTGAAGGTGGGGTCGGGGGCCTCTTGGGAGCTCCGGGAGCGGAGATGGTTCGAGGAGCGGGGAGGGGCGACGAGGAGGTGGATATCACGGCTGGGGCCGTGAGATCTTCCCAGATCTCATCGCTCTCACCCCTTTTGCTGTCTTTACCGTTCCCCTAGCCCCTTCTCGGCCGCGCACGCGCCTCGGGCCCTGATCTGCGAACTCTCCTCTTGGGCGCTCCCCTCCTGGAACAGACCTGAGTCGGCGCGGCCGCGGCGACGGCCGAGCCCGGCCGCGTGGAGCGGGAGGGGGTGTGGCGACGCGGCTGGGTGCGCCGCCGACTGCGCGGGAAGCGCCATCGGATCGGCAGCGGGTGGCGGTGGAAACGCGGCCGGGGAGAAAGGAAAGGAGAAAGATCCATCGGGGAGCGTCGGAGACGGCGCCCCCCCAGCGGACGCAATGCAGCAGGCGTTCTACAATGTCGGCGTAGACGCGGCGTCGAAAGATCCCCGACGGACCCGGGAAGTCCTCGTGGCAGCTGCTGCAGCCAGTGTACGGCGTCACCCAACCGTGCCCGCGGATCCAGACGACCCCGCGCAACCATGGTCGCAAGCCCTGGCGGAGGACATGGCCGTGGAGTTGCCAGTCGTGCACTGTGCGTTCGTGGGATGTACGTGGCGGTCGGAGGTAGTAGGCGAGTTGTGCGGGCACGTCCGCGAGGTGCACGGTTCCGTCGTGCTGCCCATCGCCGAACTTGTTCATCCAGCGGACGAGGACGAGGACCTCCGTATCACGGCGGCGTACAATGCAATCGTTGCACGTGCTGTTCGGGGTGGTGCGCCGCTAGCGGCATACTCCTTGCACAGACGGAGCCTGGCCATGTACGCGAAAGCAACGCAACAGAAGAGCATCGCGTCTCCAATTTGTTTTCTGTGCGCCTGCACGTTTCCTTGGGTGGAAGGTAGACGGGGGAACCAGATTGCCTGGGAGCAACCGTTTAAGGCAGCCGTGGGCGACCCGACGCGGGTGGTTCGGTTTGGTGATTGGACCATGAAGGAAGTGCAAGCGCGGTTCAGCATCGACGCGTACCTGCGGGACTACTGTCACGAGCCAGGGAACAGCGCATTGGACCTCGAGGAGGCGTGGTATCGGGAAGACTTCACGGACTGGCTTGTGAAAGTGCCGACACCGTGCGGTGAAGTGTTAATTCTGTGTTGCCCCGAAGATCAGCGGTGCCACAGGGGGTGCCAGGAGAAGGGAACCGCGTGTCCCGAATGCGAAGTGCCTCTTTGCGAGGAATGCAAGGTAGAGGTGGAAACGCCGTATCGGCGGCGAGTTGCCGCGACCCCGGCGGTCCCGCGCCGGAGCCTTGCGAACGACTTGATGGCGTTCTATGCGCCAGATCGCATGTACACCGAGGGCATGACGGTGATGGAGATGATTTGTTGCAGCCCTTGCATTACGTCGATGATTTGTTTTTCGCTGGAGGTGAAGTACCAGAACGACCGGGAAAGCAGTGCGGGCAGAGAGAACCTGTTTGACAGCACGGCAGGGTTCCACAGCGGGCGTCTGGCGGCGCGCGGGAATGCTACGAGCTTCTTGCTGCCGTGGCAGGGGATATTACGAGAGCTCCGTCAGCTCGAGAAGGAAGGGCGCCAGGGCGGCGACTCGGCGGTGCCAATCGTGGGTGAGAAATTGGGGTCGGTGGTGCAGATCCTTCTGAAAGTCAACGACGCCACGAGCAAGGACAACCTGCCGCGTTTCATTCATCAGGCAAATGTACGGCGCGAGGTTGTGAAGCGCCACATCAAGATGATGAAGCACCGCGGGCACCGAGCTTTCGCCAATGTCAACGTGGAGGCGATGGAGAGAAAGGCCGATCAATTGCCGCAGGACGGCGTGCCTCCGGAGATTGTCCGGCTGCTTCCGCACGACACCACGTTGGACAAGCTTATGGTGCAGAAGAACGCGACGCCCTGTGATGGGGCGCGAGATTCGGTGGGAGCGGCTGCGCGCGACATGGACTTGCGTACGCCGAATGCCGTCATGATGGAGAAGTCGTCGGTGGACGAGGTGGATGCAAACAGATTGAGGCAGGGTGCGTTTGAACATGTGTCGGGCAGGCCGCGCGCCGCAAACGCGGTCGTACAGACTGGCGCATTGGCAATGGAAGCGAAAAGCTTCGCGCTGCGTCTGGCAAGTACGTGGACAGGCAGGTGCGACAGACCCGAGTGCCCGTGCGGTGGAGACAGGGACGAGCGTGCTCTTGCGAGGACGAGCAGAATGGGAGACAAGGCGGCCAACGTGGATACGGAGACATTGCAATTTCGGCTTTGGGAGATGCTGGAAACAGACGCGACCCGCATTCGGTACGTGGTGTATCCGGGCCGTGCGATGATGAATCAGTTTGTGCCGTGGTTTTTCGGCGTGGCATTCCCGTTTTGTTTCAAGTACGGGGTGGGCATGCCGGACATGCCTGAGTGGCAGGAGAATGCGCGACATCGACGTGGCCCAGCGGCGCCCCGCGTGGAGCTGGCTCTGTGGGCGCGCATCATGACGCGTCGGGTGGAGTCTCAATTCCGGCGCGAGTGGCGGTTTGGTTTTACGGTGTCGTCGGTTTTGTTTCAAAGTTCCGTGAATATGGCCCGATCCGTCCGCTTGGCGGACTATAGAAAGGACGGGGAGACGGAATGCCAGTATTCGCAAGGCGAACTCGAGAAGGCAGCCGTGAGCATCGTAGATGCTTTGTATGGTACGTACAAGGATCCGTCAACCGGGAAATCCTCCAACGTGCGCGGAGATTTCTCGAAGCTGAAATATGTGAAGTCGCTCGACCCGATAGCGAAACGATTGGCTGCAGGAGCCAGCGCGGTCGCTCGCAAGATCGAAGGGACCAACGAGGTGCGGACGCTCATGAGGTACGACACCCATGCTGCTCGAATCGCCCACGGGGTACCGTTGTTTTTCACCATGTCCCCAGACGAGAGGCACAACCTGGTAATGGTGCGGCTGTCGCGGTCTCGAAGAAAGGACCCCGTGAATCGTAGTGCTGCGCGGGAACTGCACGGCCCCACGCATGGCGGGTTGTGGGAGCCGTCGCTGGCGCACAAGGATGAAATATCTGGACATGCCGTGACGAGAGATCGGCGCGGGCGGGCGGGGGAGGGCGGATCGGGCACAGAGGGGGCAGAGGGTGATGACGACATTGACATGGCAGTGCCTCTGGCGATGTTGGCAGATGCCGTTCCCGCGTCGGACGAGAGAAGAGCAGTGCTGGCTCGGGGCCCGCTGGCGGGCGTCGACGGGTTTCGGGTAATCGTGGGCCTTGTGTTTGAGTACATATTGGGCATGCGGTATTGTCCGAGGTGCCCAGATTGCGAGTGCGCGGATTTGCTTGGCAGCAACGCGACGGCGGTGGGTGGGTGCTTGGGTCGCGTGGACGGGGTGTACGGCAGCATTGAAGCTCAGAAGTCGGCTGGAAGTCTGCATTTGCACGTGCAAGTATTCGTTCAGTGTTTGCACCAGCATACCCCGTTGCACGAACTGCTACAGCTGCCGACAGATGTGCTAGAGGGGCTGGTAGAAGAATACAAGAGGTACAAGAGGAACGCGAGTCGTCAGGAGTACGCTGACGTAGAAGGTTGGAGGGGCAGGAAAACGGAGGTGGAGAAGGCGTGGCCCACGTACCGCGAGACCGCGGATCTGGTCGCAGCGCCGGAGTACTTACACAGCGGCCAGACTAATGGTTCGGGAGGGTCGGAAGGAGGCGGTAGGAAATCAACGAGCGGCAATGGGGTAACAGAAGATGGGGACAAGGGAATTGAGGAAGGGCGAACCTGGCTGCGAGAGTACCTCGGTGTCTGGGTGCAAAAGGGGCAGGAGTTTCGACAGAACCACGTGCACCAGTGGAGTAAGCGTTTGCAGCGCGTGGTACCGTTGGCACATTGTCAGAGGACAGACGACATGACGCAGTGCAAAAGCTTTTTCCCGCGCACGACGTGGCTCGTAGATCGCGCAGTAGTGTTGTGCCAAGGTTTTTTTGAAAAAGCCGCGATATGCCGCGAGCAGGGAGGAGGAACATGACAGGGTGCTTGCACGGGCCCATGAACGAAGAGAACCTGAACGGAACGCTGCCAGCGATGCTAAGCGGCGCGGTGGGGTTGAATTTTAACAGCGATTTGCAGATCCCGTACAGGTTCCCAGTGACGGAAGCGACGCACGACAGTTGTGTGTGCGAAGAGCGGTGCTGGGAGACGGATCGACCCGTAGACATGGTTCTGGCAGCGCAACGAGCGCAGAATGCAGCAGCGGGGTATGCGGCGGACTATCAGTGCAAGCGGTGTGCCCCGTCGTTCAACGAGGTGAGGGAGATCAAAAAGGGCCACCACGCGCTGGCGGAGCAGACGAAGGACAGGACCGCGGCGTACCGAGCGAACAGGCACATGAAGAGGTTTCTCAGTGACATGTACGGGAGAGGCGTGGTGCGGTCAGCGCAGGAGAGTGCGAATCTGCGAGCGTACCGAGACCCTAGAGACGTGACTGGTGCCGAGAGTATCAAGACTGCGAAGACAGCTATGATCCCGGGAGCGGAAGCCGTACGAATGGCGGAGCAGATCTGTGCAGACGGCGTCGACGTTGCCGTGTCGGCGTCGGGGATTCTGGAAGCGGACAAACGCGAAGGGTCGAAAAAGGTTCGAATTGTGTCTAAGAGTCCAGTGTACCTGTATGGCATGCGGCCGGTGGACGCTCCTGGTGCGCCCGACTTGGCACACCTATCGTTGTATGAGTTCCTGCGGTATTGGCGCATCGAGTTGGCTGCATTTCCCCGTACCGGAGCAGAGGTAGCAGCTGCGGCCAGCAACGATTACCAAGCGCAACTGACGCAATCCGGAATTCAGAAGGTTCGCGATGCCGACCAGGAGAGAGCGAATCCCGACGCGGATGGGGCACGGCCGGGAGCCCAGCTGAAAGCCGGAGTGGATTATGTGATAAAGGACGAATGGGGTGGTTATTCCTGGGTGCCGTTTCCGGATGTTCCGGAACTGAAAACCTTGAGACACACGTGGGTGTTGGTGCGGAACGAGCGCCCGAGGAACCCAAGTTTTCATGGGGCGCCGCAGCCGAAACACGGAACGGGGGAGGAGGAAAGAAACGGGCTCTTGTTGATGGTATATTTCAGGGCGTTTACACTTCTTGACGATGTCGATTGTGGAGTACCGCACCTGCGCGATTTCCGCGGAGCGCAAGGGTCGTGGGCGGAGGCCTCGTTAGAGTGGTTAAAGAACGGCATGCCATGTGAAGAAACTAAGAGGTACGTGCAGAACTACATGGGCGTGGTGGACTTGCGACCAGTGACGGACGAAGATCTAGTCAAGCACGAGGACGAGCTGTACAGCGACGAAGAACTGGATCCGAGAATTGTCGACGCGGCGACCAGGCGTAAGACGCACGTGGGGGGCGCGTCCATGGAGAAAGAGGACAGGCGGACAAATGTAGACGCGGAGTGCGAAAAGGAGAAGAGCCGGGAGGCCATGGCCAGGGGCGACGCCGTGTGGGGCGAGATTCCGAGTCGAAAGAGTGGAAAGCGCAAGAAGCGCGGAGGGGACGGCGTGTTGAGGTGGGATGACGCGGCAGTGCGGAAAGCGCAAGCGGTGGCGGCGGCGTCGAGGGCCGCAGAAGGCAGCGGCGCGGGCGGAGAGGAAGGTGCCCCAGAGGTGGTGGCGGCCAAGAAAGCAACGGCGTCAAGCGTGCGGAAGTGGAGAAAAGGGCTTGCGGATAGCGGGTTAAACGCGGGACAGCGTAGCGTCGTGGAGAAGGTGGCAGATCGAGTGTTGGCGCAAGAATTCGGGAGGACCGCGAGCGGCAAGAAAACAGACCAGAGTCTTTCTGATATGCAGCCCCTCGTATGGATGTTGCATGGTGGCCCAGGGACCGGGAAAAGCTTCGTCGTAGACAAGATCCGGAAGGGGCTGTTCGAAAAGGAGCTGGGGTGGACGCACGGCATAGATTTCCAGGTGGCAGCGTTGCAGGCCACAAACGCGTCAGCACTCGACGGGAATACGATTCACAGTGCATTTGGGCTCGGTGTGAACAAAACGAAAGAGAAAAAGGACGCGGCGGGCGATGCCAGCGCAGAGACGAAGAAGAAAACGAAGAAAGAGCAAGCGGCGCAGCGTATGTCACAGTGGAAGTGGCTGATTGTAGACGAGGTGAGCATGGTCAGCGCGAACTTCATGGCAGAGCTTGACTCACACTTGCGGTCGTGCATGTCAGCTGCAAGCGACACGAGGGTAGGTGGAGACGGCGTGGCCAGGCCGTTCGGGGGCGTGAATGTGCTGTTCTGCGGGGACTTCTATCAATTGGAGCCGCCATCGGGGACGGCCATCAATGCGCTTCCCACGTCGTATTTGAAAAACGCGAGGCAGTACGCGCCAGGTGCCACGGAGGACCACGGGCAGTATATCTTTTGGGGCGCTGGAGGCGAAGGAGCAGTGCAGGGCATGACAGAGTTGACGGAGTGCAAGCGCGTGGAGGATCAAGACGACTGGTTTCTCGGAGTGCAGGACGAGTTCCGCCGAGGGGCGTTGTCTGAACGCACGCACAATTTTTTACATGGCAGACCGACGGAGGTGCCGGGGTCGTGGGTGAACGGTGCACCGTTGTGCGGGAACACGCGTTGTCTCGAAGACATGGAGGCAATTGCGAGGCAAAACGAGCTCGAATGTGACGCTTGCAAAGCTGAGCGGGAAAAGAGAAAGCTCGTTGCGACATCGCCAGAAGACGCGCGGTTTCGGGAGGAGAAATTCCTTGATGTTGTCGCCATTTATGCGAACCAAGACATTCGTTGCCACGTGGGGAAGCAGAGAGCTGTGCAATGGGCAACGCAGCGAGGAGAACAGCTGCTGTGGGTCGCAGCGAGGGACCGCCCTTGCCATGGGGGAGAACAGCGGCGGCCGTACACGGTGGAGGATAAGATACGTTGGCTGGGGTACCACGAGAAGGAGTGCGCAAGCTTGCCTGGGTGGCTGCCGCTGGCCAAAGGGATGCCCGTGGCTCTGGGGGATCACTTGGATCGGTCGAAGAAACAGCTCCTGCGGGGGCGTACAGCCACGATCCATGGATGGGTCCTGCACAAGGACGAGGTCGTGGGAGATGAAGACGAGGAGGTCTTGTCGCATATGCCGAAAATGATTGTGTTGGATTTCAATACGAAGGAGTGGCACCTGCCCGGGTGGGAGCCGGGGCTGTATCCGATCTTCCCCTCGAATGGTCGGCAATGGTTCTTGGATGGGTATCGGAAGCACCCTGTGTTGAGTGTGAAACGCACCCAGTTTATGATAACCCCGGCTTTGGCAGTAACGGCGCACTCCGCGCAGGGCCGGACCATGGGAGCAGTGATAGCGGACCTTGAAAGAGGGCGCGGCGTGAGTTGGATGTCAAGTTACGTTGCCATCACTCGCGTGCGCAGACGGGAGAATCTGCTGATTTTCCGGCCGTTTGACAGGAGGCCGTACAACGCAGGTGAGATGCCAGGCACGAAGAAACTTTTGCAGGTACTACGAGGGGAGAGCGTGGATTGGGATGAGTGGGAGGCGGAGTTGATGCCAAGAGACCAGTGCGAGCGCTGCCGGCGGAGGTTGCTGGTAGAGGCGTTCTCGAAGTACGAGTTCCAGAGGAAGGAAAGGCCAGCGTTCTGCAAAGAGTGCACGGAAGAGATGAAGAACGCCGACGAGAAATGGTGCACCACGTGCAGAGGGTGGGCAACGAGAGCGGAGGGTGAAGATGCGACGCGGCACGGTGACGATCGGAGTGGGGGTGCAGCGGCCGGCGGCGGGGAGCCAAGAAGGGTTCGGACAATGTATTGCGCGAAGTGCAGCCATGTCAAAGCCAAGCAGAAGTCGCGGAGCGGCAACGCGAAGTGGGTCGAGTGCGTCGGCAAGGTGCGATGTACGAACGGTAAGTGCCTGTCGCTGTATGACGCAAAGGCGGATATGTCGGAGGCTCAGAAGAAGCAGAACGCAGCGGGCCAGAGGTTGTGTCGGAAATGCGCCGCCGAACGTCAGAGGACGACGCTAGTGTCGAATAACAGGAAACGCGCGATCACATTGCGGTGTTCGAACAGCGACTGCCTGTCGGAGTTCCAAGAGGAGGCGGGGGTGTCCGAAGCTCAGAAGAAGCACAAAGCAGCAGGGGAGAGGTCAGCACTATTATGACGATGGAGATTTGGTCGACTACCATCGCCCTACGACCACGAAGGATGATTGTGGAGGCTGGAATGGCCCGTTCCCAGCTGTAAAGAATAATCCCGGGGCCAGGTCATCATCAGGGTGGGCAATCGAGATGTTCATGTAAAATACGGCGATGCAAGGCATTCATTAGACACTGAAGCACTCGTAGCCCGAGAAATTGGCGCCGACAGCGCTGCACTACGCACAGTGTTAACATTCGTATCCAGCCTATCAGCGGGGAGGCCTGCTTTGACCTTTGGCTATGTGCCGACCAAGTGAGGGGCGCTTCAGATGGCGACCGCAAGCCGTCTATCTCCTAAGGTACACTTGGCTCCACAGTTTCTTATCCGAAACTTCTTTCACAGTGAGAATGTAGTTTCAGTCATATTAGCCAAGGGTATCCATAAGCCACCTCTGGCTACTTATGCTGACAGCTGCACATTGGTTCATTGCGACGACGACGTGAATCCAGGATTTCATCAATACGAAGCAGAAGGTACTGCTCTGTATATACATGACATAACTGGATTAGCACATTCATGAATTGTCCAATGCCTGAAGTCAAATAAACCTCAAGCAGGTTTTGATCAGGACATGCCAGAATTTGAGGAATTGGCAGATACGCCGACACCGGATGGAACCGCAAGAGAAGCCTCAGAAGTCGAACCAGTACATGATGACGGACGGCTCTCTACGATTTTCGAAGAAACAGAGGCTGATCTTGAGTCGCATGTTATGGAGATGTGGTACGCAGATCTACAAGAGGAAAAGGGAGCTGTTGGAGGCAGCACACCAGAGGACCTTTTTACCATACCTACACAGATGGTTCCAGATCAGAGCGCGCTGATCACTGTAGCTGATGAACAGCGGGGACACCTGCCGAAGCGGGGACGCACTCGCGACTCCGATACCGAGGAGACGTACTACGCCCCCATGTGCACCATGGCCGAAGACGCCAGCTACGGACTCGACCCAGACGAAAATGGTCGATACGTCGAATTATGCTTTACGACAGAACTGTCGAAGGTAGTCTTGTCCGAGCAACAACGCATGATATTAGATGCCGACCGGGTGATCACTATGCGAGTAAACGCTACCGCTTTTGCAAAGCGAGCTGTGGTCGTCAAAGAACACGAACTCCTCGCTAAAGTGGACATTCCGGCGAATTCCGATACAGTACCGAAGGCCTTCTACGTTGAGCTCAAGACATGGTTCGGAAACAAATCCTTTAAGATGCAGGGGGTAGCCAAAGCGTCGAACACCATGACTTCGAGATACGTGTGCAAATCGGTATTCGTGAAAAACGAGAAGGGCGAGATGGAACGTACCATCCGGCTACGCTTGGTTTTCCGAGGCTCCATGGGCCTTGATGCTTTCGGCGTGGAAACATTTTCGGGAACAGCAAGACGGTCAAGCCAGAGGTGAATCGCTAGCACGGCAGGGTGCAATAAGCAGTGGCACATTGCTTCCCTCGACATCATCATGGTCTTCCTGAAGGGATTGACCTATCAGGAACTTGCTGAGGCTACGGGTAAAAAAGGAAGGTGCCGTGTTTTTTTTCTTTTTTTTTGTAAAAAAAAAATGTGCCGCCTGGGTCGGCCACCGCGCTCTGTGCTCTTCCAGGATTCGAGAACTACGACGAGGCAAAGCACTGCCTGCAGTGCTGAAAACCGGGCACAGGCACTAAAGATGCTCCACGGGCTTTCTCACTTAAGCTCAGAAGAACCAACGGAGGATTTGGCCTCCGACCCACGTCCTACGACGAGGAGTTCGAGACGAGCAATGACTTGCTCACGGCCAAGCATGTTGATGACATTAGTATGGCCGGTACTGAGGACACCATTGACAAATCTGTCAAACGCGTTGAATATACCTCTGGTAAGTGTAATCTCTACAACCACACATATACAAAGTGTGCTGTGCGATACACCAAGGACGAGGGCGGCAATGTCACTTTGGATCAATATGAATATATCGAACAGCTCCGTCCTATACAACATCCCGAACCTACCGTCGCCGACGCTGACTCTCAAGCAACCGAGATGGTGGCAGACATGTGCGTCAGCCTCAGAGGTGCGCTGGCATGTGCACTAATCACCCAGGTGTGTTTATTGGTGTATGTTGTATTCCTACAACGCGTCCAAGAACCGACCAACATTCAAGTGCGACGACTGAACGCGATCACCAGAAAGCTACAGGCCTGCCCGAAGAAGATCGTCTACCAGGCGATGAGCCCACGGGCGAGGTCGACTTACATAGCGACTCAGGATATCGACGCCTGAGTGGAGACGCCGATGACGACGTCGAAGGCTATGGTATTCGCGGGGCAAGCTTGCTACGACGTGGAAGCACGTTATTGTCTGGTAAGCTTGTCGTTCACTTGATTGATGCGCGCTGCAAGTCTCACCGCTTGGAAGTCCGCTCGAGTTATCCAGCAGAGACACTAGCAGCGGCCCATAATTTGGAGGACTGTTATCCCACGATTGTGACTTTGCACGAGCTCCACGCGGGGCCGCTCACGCCCACTCAGTTGAAATCTAGACTTGAGTTGGGTGGCTTGAGCATCGAAGTCACTCTTTACCACCGATGCTGAGGCTGTTGTGAAGTCCTTGTCAAGCGCAGATTTGAAGAAGCCGACTGCGTGCACTTTTTTAGGACACATCAGTTGGATACGACAGATGATGGAGCGTGGAATCGTGCGCAGCATTCAGTGGTGTGATACCCACCATATGACAGCGGACGGTCACACCAAGGGGAGCATCGATAGAGATATGCTCCTACAAGTCATGGGAGGCATACAGACCTTCAAACATAACCTGAAGAGACATACCCCATATCTGGCCGGCCAGACATCAAGTTCCGACGCCGCCTGATGAGCGCGTCATATACATGCGAGGCAACTTGCTAGCGGGTCCACCTTTCTTTGGGCCCGTCTTCTTTTCTGTCCTTGTGTAGGTTAGCTGCTGCGCTTGCTGTGTAGGGGCGACGGGCTCGCGCTTCGCCCCCCCCCCCCCCCCCCCCCCCCCGACTCTAAAGCGAGCTGAGGGACATCAGGAGTGGAAGCGAGCGTGCGCCCGCGGCCGCGTCGGCTCAAGCGGCCGGCCGCCCAAATTTGACTGCGCCTCATTGCGAGGCACACAATCGCTATCGAGACCAAAAGGATCTTCCTATTGCTTGAGATGGCATCTCCTCTCATACTGGGATTGTCGCTACTACGGTAGTACAACAGAGGTGGAGCTTGGCTTCGCCTGAGGCGAAGCTGTTGGCTGGGCCATCCGGCCCCCTTCAAACTCGCGGGTGGGTCGCGGGCCGGGTCGCGGGTGGGTCGCGGGCCGGGTCGCGGTTGGGTCGCGGTTGGGTCGCGGGGTGTTTCGTGGGTGGGTCGCGGTTGGGTCGCCGGTGGGTTGCGGGTGGGTCGCGGGCGGGTCGCGGGCGGGTCGCGGGCCGGGTCGCGGGGGCGGCGACAACAACATCATCAACAACAGTATTATCAAGGACAGTTACACGAATAACAACAACACCATCAACACCAACAACAAACATTTTAGGATTGTTCGTTTTTGTTTGCCCGCGTGCCATTCAACACGTATTGGCCGAAACCCTCGATAACCACCCTCTTCGTCTTCGAACGTATTCCCTTGGGGTATATGTTTTACCTGCAACGGGTATTTCGCGCAACACCTAAGGCTGGGGACGAGAGGACGGATGGAAGGAAGAGACACATGGGAGAAAGGAGGATGGAGCACGACAGAGAGTAGCAGAAAGGGGGCTAGGAGCAGAAGACAGGTGCGGAACCAGAGTGGCAAATCGGGCGGGTAGACCCTAACAGGCGGGCCCAGGCGGCCAGGTCGAGCAGGTGGGTTGCTGAAACGTGCGTACTGCATGAATCGCGAGGAAACCTTGAGCGACAGCGCGATGACATTTCGTGAGGAAGCCCAGAGCGAGAGCGTCAGTCCTGAGTGTCTAGGGCGCGTCGCCTGAGTCAACTGCGAGGAAGTCCCAGGCGACAGCGCGATTCCTGAGTGTCGAAAGCGCGACGCCTGAATCTACTGCGAGGAAGTATCCGGCGAGAGCGCGGTTCTTGGATACATTGCAAGGACGTCCCTAGCGAGAGTGCGATTCTTCAGTACACTGTAAGGAAATATCCGGCGGGGGCCGCTGTTGTTGTAAACCAGGGGCCAGGGACATAGATTGAGCAAGCTGCTTTTCCGGTAACAACACATCGAGCCCCGCGAGGGGCACTTCAATTTAAAAACGCGTATGTTACGTGAGTGCGTGAGTCTTGCACAGTTCGGCCTGGAGATTCGGGCGAGAGCGCGATTCCCAAGTAAATTATGAAGGAGTCCCAGGCGAGCGCGATTCCTGAATGGTGACGCGTCGCGTCTGAAAAAAAACGCGAGGAAGTCAGGCGAGAGCGCGAGGCTTGGATGAATTGCAAGGAGTTCCCGAGCGAGAACGCGATTCCTTGGTAAAAGTATTCGGCGGGAGCCGTTGATTTTTCACTATTGAAACAATTGTTGTTGATCCTCCCTCCAGTGACAATGGTGTTTTTCCACTGAAGTGCTTCCTTCGGGACTCGTAATTTTTTTCCCGGAAAGGGCGTAGGCCCAGAGCTTTTTTTTAGCTGTTTACCCCCGGACCTGACTTGAGGTTGGCAAAATTATTCCCTGATGAATATCGAGGTCGAGGTGAGCCGGCGGAGTTATTTTTGAGGATGTCCCTGGCGAAACGCTTGTTGTTCAGAATTTGTTGAGGATGTCTCGAGCGAAACGCTGGTTTTGCAGAGTTGGGGATGTCTCGAGCGAAACGCTTGTTTTCAGAATCTTTGGAGGATGTCTCGAGCGAAACGCTGGTTTTGCAGAGCCGACCGCGACGCGGAAAAGCGCCCCGCGCGCAGGAATTCCGATGATGTTTCGCGCGTGCCGCGTCCCGCGCGCAGGAATTTTGAGGATGTCTCGACTAATTCGTTTGTTTTGCTAGGATTTCCTTGAATTTTGGCAGGATGTCGTGAGCGAAATGCTTGTCTTTCATAATTTGTTGAAGACGTTTCCAGCGAAACGCTGGTTTTGCAAAATTGGGGGATGTCTCGAGCGGGGGCCTCGTGAGGTGCCTCGTGGGGGTCCAGAATTCAGAGGATGTCTCAGGCGAAATGCTTGTTTTCACGTCCCGCTCGCAAGAATTCCGAGGATGTCTCGCGCGTGCCGCGTCCCGCGCGCAGGAATTCTGAGGATGTTGGCAGGATGTCTCGAGCGAAACGCTTGTCCCCAGCACGTTCCGTATCGCGTCCCCTTGGCACGTCCCGCGGTACGTCCCCATGGCACGTCACCTGGCACGTCGCTTGGCGGGTCTCTTGAGACGTTCCGCGTCGCGTCCACTTGGCATGTCCCCTTGTCAATTAGCTCTGGGGCAGCTACGATGTGTTCAGGCAGCTCGAGCTTAAGATCCAGATCAGTTCGGTCAGGACTCGGATGCAAAGGAGGACTCGATCCACGAGGCCATCCCGTGGCACATCCATTGGCACGTTCCGTAGCGCGTCCCCTTGGTACGTTCCGCGGTGCGACCCCATGGCACGTCCCCTGGCACGTCGCCTGGCGCGTCCCTTGGGACGTTCCGCGGCGCGTCCTCCTGCCATGTCCCCCTGTCAAGTAGCTCTGGGGCAGCTACCATGTGTTCAGGCAGCTCGAGCTCAAGATCCAGATCAGTTCGGTCAGGACTCGGATGCAAAGGAGGACTCGATCCACGACGCTGTAGAGCACAATCGCGGCATGGCACATCGCAATTGAGCACGGCGCAGCACAGCACAGCCCTCGGCAGGGAACATCAAGATCGATACACTCAGCATTGCATTTGCCCGTCACCCAATCAGGTGTCTTTGAAAACGTTGCCATGCGTTACATTTCTATCTTCCTTTTCGGGTTCGTGGGTCGATCAGGTTTTTCATATCAGGGAAAACAATAGGGTCAAATTGTGTTGTTGACCCCCAGAGTACAACAACAGCGGTTCCCGCTTGAGTTTTCCTCGCGTTCTACTCAAGAGTCGTGCTCTCGCTTGGGACGTCGTTACAATTCATTTAAGAGTCGCTCTTTCGGGTCTCTGGAGCCGTGCTATCGTTGGAGGTGCGCTTGCAATATATTAAACTACATACAGCATCGATCTCTTGCGTTTGAATTTCCTGCACTTTACCCAAGCGCCGCGCTCCCGAGATTCAGGCACCCAGGAGTCGCGCTCACGCTTAGGACCCTCTCACAGCTTACTTAGGATTCGGGATCTCATTGCCTTTCGTGACCCCATTGCAGCCAGCCCTTCGTGGCCCCTTCGCTGCCCGTCGTGTCCCCGTTGCAGCCCTTCGTGCCCCCCTCGCTGTCCTTCGTGGCCCCCTTGCAGCCGTTCGTGGCCCCTTCGCTGCCCTTCGTGGCTCTCGCTCGTTCGCACCGTCGTGGCCTCATGTGCATGCGTTTCGTGGCCCCGCTATCCCCCTTCGTGGCCCCCTCGCTGCCCTTCGTGGCCGCGTTGCTGCCCTCAGTGGCCCCGCCCTTGCCATCTGCGGCCCAATATACGTATGCCCTTCGTGGCCCCCGCTCGTTCGCGCTCGTCGTGGCCCCATATGCATGCCCTTCGTGGCCCCGCGGTCGCCCTTTTGTGGCCCCCTCGCTTCCTTACGTGGCACCGTTGCTACCCTCAGTGGCCTCGTCTGCCCTGTGGCCCCGCATTATCTGCCCTTCGTGACCGCCGCTCGTTCGCGCCCTTCGTAGCCCCATACGCATGCCCTTCGTAGCCCCGCTGTCGCCCTTCGTGGCCCCCGTCCTGCCCTTGGTGGCCCCGCTGTCGCTCTCGCTCTTGCGTTCGCTCGTCGTCATCGACGTCGTCGTCATCGACGTCGTCGTCGTCGTCGTGGTCGGTCCCCTGTCCGTCCCTCTTGGGGTCGGGCTGCCGCTGATGGGCGCTGCTGCTGGCGAGGCCGACTGTCCGCGGCCGCCCCGCCGTTTGCCAGGGCACGGCCTGCAAGGAAAACATATAGATATACCCCAAAGGGGCACAATCGGAGACGAAGAGGGCGGGTATCGAGCGCTTGCACGTTGAATGACATTCGAACACGTGAGGGAGAACAGTCTTAAAATTGTTGTTGTTGCTCTTGTTGTAAACTGGGGGCCAGGGGCACAGTTTGGGGAGGAAGACGTTCCCTGATGGCAAACAGGGTGCGAGCCTTGGGAGGGTCATTTCAAATCAAAAACACATGTTTTACTGGAGGGGGGCAACACTAACCAGTCATCAGTAGTGGGAATTCAGTAGCAGCAACAGCAACAACAACAACAACAACGCCAACTACAACGACAACAACGACGACAACAACATCAACAACAACAGCATCAACAACAGCAATTACCGCACAGCTCGCCCATCGGCCACCCGCCAGCCCCACGCCAAAGGGCGAGCATAAGTACGGGCGCAACCCCGCGCTGCATGCTTAGCCTCTGGCTGGGCCATGCACGGCAAGGCCGAACATGGCATCGCGTGGCGCGTAGATGCGCGCACCGACCACGACTCCTCTCAGGTCCTACCTCCGACCCCCCTTTCGCCACATCTTCTTCCTAGTCCTCAGTAGTCCCTCTCACCCACCCCGCCCCCGTCGTCCAGGGCGTGGCACATGGTGCTACGTGGCTACGTATGAGACATTTCCTCACCGCCCGGCCTCAAAATCTGCCAGCGACGTGTCCTCATACTTCCCGTTTTCAATTGCCAGCGACATATCCTCACACGCCTCGCTTGAGACCGCCAACGATATCCTCACCGCCCCGTTCCTACCACAGCCAGCTAAATTTCCCCACCGCCTGGACTTAAAACTGCCAGTGAAATATCCTCAGCCCCCTGGCCGAAAGCTGCCCACGGATCATCCTCACCCACGCGACGTGCGAAATATCCCAACACCCCTCCCTGAGATCTGCCAGCGAAATGTCATCACCCCCTGGCTTAAAACTGCCAGCGAAGTATCCCCACCGCCCTGGCTTAGCACTGCCAGCGAAATATCCTCACACACCTCAGCGAAATATCCTCACCCCCATGGCCCAAAACTGCCAGCGGAATATCCTCACACCCCTCGCTGGAAACTGCCAGCGAAATATAATCACAGCCCATCGCTTGAAATTGTTAGTTACATTCTTCCACACCCTGACTTACAACTGCCACCGAAATATCCTCGCACCTGTCGCTCGAAATTGCCATTGAAACATCCTCACACCCTTCGCTTGAAACTGCCAGCGAAATATCCTCACCCCCCGGCCTTAAAACTGCCAGCGCATTATCCTCACACCTCGCTTAAAACTGCCAGCGAAATATCCTCACCCCTCTGCTTAAAGCTGCCACCGAAATATCCTCAACCCCGTGACTTAAAACTGTCAGTGACATTTCTTCACACCCCTCGCTTGGAACTGCCAGCGAAATATCCTCACCGCCCCTGGCTTAAAACTGCCAGCGAACTCTCCTCACGCCACCGCCGTAAAACTGCCAGCGAAACATCTTCACCGCCCCTGGCCTAAAACTACCAGCTAAATATCCTCTCCCCATGTCTTAAAACTGCCATCGACATATCCTCGCACCCCTCGCTTGAAACTGCCAGCGAAATGTCCTCACTGCCCCTGGCTTACAACTGCCAGCTGCATATGATTCCCCCCCTGGCTTAAAACGGCCAGCGCGGTACCCTGAACCCCCAGAAATAAAAATCCTTTCTTACGGCTTTGGTGATTCAGTTGTCAGTTCAGTCAGTCAGACAGTCTACCTCCCGAAAATCAAATCCGTTCTGCACCCGGAAACAACAACAGCAGCAACCTCAACAATAACAACGACAATAACATCAACGACAACAACATCAAAAACAAACAATCCTCACCGCAAAACCTCACTTTAGACACGCGCCCAGGGACAGTGAATGACAGTTCGGCCCCCTCACTCTGACATAGATTGCCCCCCCCTGAGCTATGCGGACCCTATCGTCGCCCTCGAGTACAGTCGGTGGTTCTGGACATCTGGCGGATCGATATGTTTGTTCAGCGGAGTGTCAAGGGGAGAAGCGAGAGGGCGGCTGGGCTTCCCAGAACTTCGCCGGTCTTCTGAGAAGCCTTCTTCTGCGTCTTCGGAGAAGTCGCAGAAAGCTCAATGCGACCCCGTATGCCGAGGCCGAGCGAGATTTCCAGCATGATCAGGGTGAGGTTGCTCGTGCCACCCCTCCCGGTGATGGCGATGCTGATGCGACGACGTCTCAGAACACCTCTCCTTGGCCTTCTGAGGCTTCTTTGCCTTTCCCCTGGGTGCGCCGCCGATTTGAGACACGGGCACCCGTACCTCTCGACCTTCGGATCATTTGGAGCTGGTCTCTGATTATTTCTTTTTGGGCCCAGGAGGGGCCCCTCGAGGCTGCAAACGGCGATAAACTGGCCGTCTTGGTTGTTCCGAGCCGTTGGGCGTAACGGATACCCAGAGGAGTTTATCAACGATCAGCTGCGGCGGCTGAAGGTCCACTCTTCGGAGGACAAGCGCGTCGCCCAGGGGATCGAACGCCTGCAGGGGATCCTAGACCGCGTGCAAAGAGCACCCGCCCTGCCAGAGAGCCGCGCAGTTCGGCAGATCCAGCGCCAGTTGAAGCAGCTGGAGGCCGACTGGAAGGATCCGCTGAGCGCGGGTTTCCTCATCTTCTTGCATTGAGATCTGGACAGATCTTTCTCGAGTAATGCCGCAACATGTCTAGATTTGTTTCATCTTTCCGCGCCGTGGGATCTCAGGGTTTGCTGCACTCGGTGGTACCACGCTTTGACGCAGCTCGAAAAAGGATCGAAACCGCCTACGACGAATCACCGCCGCCCACTGCCTTCGCTGTGGCCCGAGCTCGGCCAAGCTATCGACTACGTGTTCCCCTCGAGGAAAGGAAGGAACAAGGAGGAGGAGGAGGAGGAGGAGGAGGAGGAGGCCTCTTGGGAACCTCCTGGGGCACTCTTCTGGCCTCGTGGCAGCTTGCTGGAGGCCTCTTGGGGGGTTCCTTGGGTCTTGTGGGGCCCTTCGGATGCTCTTTGACGGCTCGTTGGCCGTCTGAGGACGTTCTTGGCTCGCTGGACGCCGTCGGAAGCCGTCGTGCGTGCCTTTCTGGGTTGGCTTGGGATCCTCTTGGGGCGTTGCAAGGTCGTCTTGGAGGCCATGTTGGGCGTTTGGGTTGTCTCTTGGGCCGTCTAGAGGCCTTTGTTGGGGCCGTCTTTGGGGGCCTCGGGGGCCGTCAGGAGGAGGAGGGGGAGCAGGAGGATAAGGAGGAGGAGGAAAAGGAGGACGAGGAGGAGCAGGAGGAGGATGAAAAGGAGGAGGAGGAGGAGGGGGTTGACCAGGGACCAGGGACCAGGGTGACGGGAGCGCAGTGTCCCACGGAGGCCCCTGGGAGCCCTGAGAAGGACCCTCAGTGCAGCTCCGCACAGGAGAAAGCCCTACCCCAGTTCTGGAGGTCCCCCTTTGGAGCCAGTCACAGGGTGGAGACCAACCCCAGCTTGAATGACATTGAGGTCGTGCTTGACCTCTTTGGGCGGCCCGCTGTGGCTGGGGTAGAGGCTCTTACGAATCCGCGCAAGGTTCTCATGACCTTTGCGTGTGGGCTGACCACTGCCATGCCGACTGGATCCCATCCCATATGGGCGATGACCCTAGCGAGCTGGTCGCCGCGTTGGGCGTCGAGGAGGCTGGCGAGGCACTTGCCTGGTCCGCGGCCCGCAGCGGAAGCCGCCGCAGCCCGCCTCGAGCGCAACACCGCCGACGGCGCCAGCCCCGGCACTTGGCGCCCGCGCGCGGCCTTCGGCTGGGCGGGCGCAGACCAGAGCGCCTTCGTGAGTCGGCTGAGACGCACCCGTGGGCGCATCCTGGGGATTCCCCTGAACATGGAGTGTGCTGCTCTCTTTCTGCTGTCCGTCTTCTTCTGCGGCCGCCGCCTGCCAGCTGCCGCGTCTATGCTCCACGCCGAGGTCAATGTCAGTGACTGCAGCCTTGCAAGGGGCGCCTCGGCGACGCAAGCCCCTCTCCAGCTCGCGGCGCAAGGCGGGGTGGCCAGGCATGATGACGGCCTTGCCCGACACCTCGGTTCTGCGCGTCGAGGCCCTCCAGGGATGGTGGAGCGCACCCTGCTCTGCGCGCCCTCCGCCCTGGCGACGGCGTCGTCCACGAAGGTCCAAATCTGCGCGTGCCCCCACTGGCGGTGCACCTCCGTAGTGATGGACCCCAAGTATAACTTCGCCGACTCGCCGGGGTTGATGGCAGGCCCGAGCCATTGGTTCTGTCTAAGCATCCTCGGTGCCATAAAAAGCTGGGTCTCGAGTGCCAGCGCGATGGCTGTGAAACCTTGGCTGTTTCCCGTCCTGGGGAGGCGGTCGAAGCCGATGTCTTCGCAGGACTCGGCAATGTCCAGCAGCAGCGCAGCCGCGCAGCAGCCCAGGGCGAAGGCCGCCCCGCCCATCATCGAACGGCGGATGGCGGCTCGCAAGGCCGACGAGCCTATGATGACCGCGCCCCACCAGTAGTGCTCGGCGTCGGCTCATAAGTCGGCAGCAGCAGACCTGGCCTTCGACCGCGTCTTGGCCACCGTGGCCAGCATCTGAAGCACTCGGCCTCCGCCCGCAGGTTTCGGCACCGCAGCGCCGATGGTGGTTGCCAGCTGCCGCGGCCGCATGCCCTTGGCCCCGACGAGTTCGACGAGGTTGGCGAGGTCCTGCCTCGCCGCTTGCGGGGGCCGTTGGACGTCAGCCTTGCTGGCCGAGGTCCAAGCGAGGGCGCTGTCCAACATGCCGACAGTGATGGGCTCCAGTGGAAACCCCATGGCCAGGCGCATGAGGTCCCTCATGGTGGCGGTGATGGCGTCCTGGTCGAGCTCAGGGTCGGGCCAGATTTTGTTACAGGTGGCGCTATTGGCGCTCGCGATGGCGCCCGGGTCCGCCACCGCTGCGTCGGCAATCGGCAGCTCCGCCTGGCCCGCGTGCGGCTCGCGAACGCGGCTGTGCAGCAAGCCCGCCTTCTTCTGCCACGACTCCTGGGCTCGCTCGATGGAGCCTCGCCGCGAGCTGCTCGGGGATCGCCCAAGCGCGCGGCTAGCCCAGCGCTCGGTCAAGGCGAGGAAGATGGGATGGCGGCGCGCTGCAGCGCTTCCTCCGACCCGCGTTTCCAGGCACCGCGTGCGATGACGTCATGGATGGCCTTCTTCGCCTCGTCCCACGCGTTGATCTCCCGGGCGATGGGAGTAGCCGAAGTAGGTCCGACGCTGCCCCACGTCCCCAATGTAGCCACTCGCTTGACGGCGTGTCCGCTGGCGCGCCCGCTGTAGGCGTCGGCCTGCTCCGCTGGGATGTCCTCTGTGGAAATGTGGGCCCCCTCGAGCTGCGTGACCCAGCCGGCGTAGCGGCAGGCGCGCTCAGCTGACGCTGCCGGGGCCTCGCTTGGAGGAAGTGGTCGCCTCGGCGTTTCTTTGGCGCGGGAAGGTGCACCGCGGCGGCGCTCGAGATCCACGTTTCGTCGGTAATGTGGTAAGGTCTGCTGGTGTCGACGACGTCAGCGTGCGAGCTGGCGATCTCGCGGCGGGCCCCCCGAAGCCTTGGCGGGGCCATCTGAGCTCGTCGACCCCTAGCCCCCGCAAGCTTCTTGGACCTCTTGCCGGCGGGGTCGGCCTCCAGCGGCGGGCGGTGGCGTATCAGACGAGCCTTGGCCATCTGCAACTTGTGATGGTGCCACTCTGTGTCAGAGCTTCTGACGGTAATCTCGATCGCGCAGTGCGTCTTCCACGGCGCGCAGGCGATGCCCTCGAGGGAGACACTGCGGTGCCGGTCGTTCTTCGCAATCGCGTAGTGCAGCCCTTCCCCTCGTCGCAGGTGCTGGCGACGTTCGCCAGGGTGGCGATGGCGCCGCCGATTTTGGCGAGCCAGACGCTGCGCTCCCAGGCCGGGGGCTCGACGTTCCAGTCCGCCAAGACCACCCGAGGGTCGCGGATCGCAGTGAGGAGCGAGCCCAACGCGACGAGCCTCGTCCTGCTAATTGACGTTGAACCGCAGGCCAGGCTGGAGGCGCGCGATGACCAGGACCACGTAGCCCTCCTTCAAGTGCAGCAGGCACGGGCTGAAGCCCTGGAGCAGCTCCTCACCTGCGGCAGCCAGGTGCCGCTGGCGACGCGCCTTGTAGGTGGCAGCAGCCACCGCCTTGTTCAATTGAACGCCCATGAGGGTGCCCAACATTTTTCCCGGAAAGGGCGGGTTCCCAGAGTTCTCTTTTAGAGGTGTACCCCCGGAATCGACGGCTGCAGGGCCGGCGGAATTTTTACGAAGGCCTTGCGGCCGGCGCCGCCGACCCTGAGAACGACGAAGATGAAAACGAAGGGGGGGGGGGCAGGGGGGATGAGCGGGAGGTGGGGGAAGGGTGGAGGAGGTGGATGAGGGAGGAGGAGGGGGGAGAAGGATGTGGAGGAGAAGCAAGAGGAGGGGAAGGAGGCAGAGGAGAGCAGGAGGAGGGGGAGCAGAGGGGGGGGGAGGAGGAGGAGGAGGAGGACCAGCGCTCAGACTGAAGAGGAGAGTTCGGCCGTCCTGGGCCACTAGCCGCATCCCCTCTAGGAGGCTTTCCTGGCAAGCGGGGCCGACCACGGAGACAGGCGGATGGCTCTCGTCTCGTGAAACATCCCAGGCATTATGAAACCTCGCGCGGATTACCCTCCTCGGGGTCGGCGGGGCACGTCTCAGCTAGTTCCTTCGCCAGCTGGGCCAGTGGGATCGGAACTCTCAACACGATTGGCGAATTCGGGGCCCCCTTGGGATGTCTACCCTCCATGGCGCGCTGCTTCCGCAAACGACGCCCGTGGTTAGGGGGCTCGCCAGGGCATTCGTCGGCTAGACCTCGAGTGCTTTCGGTGGAGGCACCACAGGTCCAGCACAAAATTAAATTTAGGGGGCTGCATTCGTCTTCATAGCCACAGAAATAAGGATTTGTGACCACGAGGATTACGGACCAGGTTACTATGAGCTTCACAGTAACCAGGATTCCTCATGGTCACGTCGAGCCTCGGCTGCGCTGGTAGTGCAACTCTGGCGACAGGCGGCACATATGAAACTTTCCCCCCAGGGGTGCCACTGGTGCTTCCTTCGTTCGAGGACGGGGTCGAGGGGGGGCCTCGGCGGAGGTGGAGGAGGAATCAGGCCCCACGAGAGGCCAGCCGACGCAGCCCCAGTGGGCGGGTTCAAACACACAGTCGGTTTCTCGAAAGCTTTGGCACCTATCCCGGGGGCAACTGGAGGCCACATCTGTAGGGCTTCCGCTACATGCCTTACATATTTCGCAAGTAGCTCGTTCTGGGCTTCTTGCAACTGGGTCTCGTGTAGACTTGGTTGCGAAGCTTGAGCGGCGGCTATCTTCGCATATTTATCGGCAGCGTCGTTGCCTTTCGCTCGCCGCCACTCATCACTAAACCTTGGAAGCTCATACATATATATATATATATATATGTATTCAAACGCGCTTTCATCTTGTTTAAACGGTGCCCCAGCGGGGTGGCGCAGGCGCCCCCTAGGACCTTGAAGGCTTCATAAAAATCGGCCCGCGAAAACCACTCTTTCTTGTGCACGTCAATGGCTCCTTGGTAATCTACATACATCTGGGCGTGTGGGTGGACATTGAGGCCAGCAGCAAGCGCATCACAGTGCTCAGCAGCAGGGGAGGAGGAGGAAAGGGATTTGCCCACGCGCCCCATTAGATACGCAAACACATCTCCGTGGCCATCGATGGCCACTACTGACCATCCAGCCACGTTATAGTTTTTATGCCCTCCAGGTTTCAGGCAGGACCCATCCGTGACAATTTCCCCAGCGAAGGCCTCATGAGGCTGCAGGCTGGGCTCGCGACACCAAAACTCGGCGTATTCATAGCCGAAGCCCCCCCCCGTGTCAAAATCTGGTTGGAACTGGTAACCGTTCGCTACAGCCTGATCCTTCACCTTCGAGATTGCGTCAAGTTCATCGGCCGTGGAGAGTTCGCGCAAAGGAGCACTGAGCGGACAGTGCAGGATGCGATGTCTCAGATCATCTCTCTCGTACCCGCACTGGCATTTGCCATCCGAGGCATGCCCAGCGCTCTGCAATCGCGAATTTGTCCAGATGCTCTGGGCGAGGAAATTGAGAAGGGTGGATCTGGCTTTCTTCGGCAGCGACGTCCCAGCCAACATTCGTCGGGCAATAGTTACATAGAGGGTCTCCTGGGGAAAACCAAGTTTCTCGGCGGCTATATGAAGAGTGGCCTGCCCCCAGGCCTCCTACATTTTTCGGGCCAACATTCGAGGAGTGCAGGTTGTGAGTGGGTCACGATATCCACTCGCATCCTGCGCCTCCAAAGCCGAAACAAAGCTCCAACCGATTCGTCGGATCGACAAAACGGCGGCCCCACAGGGGCCTCGCTCGGCGGCCCACTTGGTGGGAGGAGCACTCAAGATCGGTTCGGCCAGGCTCTTTTTTCCAGTAGCTCTCGGGGGTGGCTGGGTCTCGTCGCAGCTCTCCGGATCATAGTCGCCCAAGTCTGTACAGGACCTAGTCCTGCTCGCCAGGTGGGTCTCCTAGTACCGCCAGACTATGGGTCTACTTCTCGTTGCACATCGGGGCCCTGCAACTCTTAAATATTCAGTCTGTAGATTCCGGAGCTCCTGGGGGTCCATGCCAACCACTTCGGTGCCGTATGTCAGGGCCTGCTGGAGCCCAGTCTTCCAAAGTTTCTTGGCGTCTCCTCCCGCGATTTTGACAGCTCGGATTCGGTGTCGACGCTTTGTATGTTTGACAAATCGTTTGTACAGGGTCGCCGAGGCAACTCGTCGCCGTGCTCGCAGCCTCGAGGCTCCCGCGGCGCTATCTATCCCAAGATTGGTGGCGCTGTGGGCATCCTGGGGGCCGGCGTACTTCCCGAAGGAGAGAAGAGGAGGAGGAGGAACGCGGGGCGACGTCTCTTCAAAACGGGGACCCAACACCACAGGATGGTTGGGAAAAAGCAAATGCCACAATCCTTCAAAAACAAATGGGAAATACATGATTTTGGCCTTGTCGAGCCTTCCAGGAGGCGCTCTTGGAGGCCTCTTGGGCCGTCTTGGGTCATCTTAGGGCCATGTTCGGCCGTCTTGGTGGGCTCCTGGTCCGTCTGACGCCGTCGGAAGCCGTTTGGGGGGCCGACTTGGGGCCCTCTTGGAATGCCCCAGGGCCGTCTTGGAGGCCATCTTGGGCGTCTTGAAGGCCTCCTGTGCCGTCTTGGGGGCCTCTTGGGGCCGTTTTGGGGCCCTCTTGGGCCGTTCTCGGGCCATTTTGGAGGCATCTTGGGCGATCTTTCGGCGATCTTTGGGGGCTCTTGGGCCGTCTCGGGCCGTCGGAAGGCCGAAAAGAAGGAAACGTCAAAATCAGTCAAAAAACCATTGGACAATCAATGTTTTGGCATCTTCTGGTCTTCCTGGAGGCCCTCTTGGGGGCCTCTTGGGCCGTCTTGGGCCAGCTTCGAGCCAACTTCGGCTATCTTGGTGGGTTCCTGGCACGTCTGACGCCGTCGGGAGCCGTCTTGGGGGCATTTCTGGGCCAACGGGGGGCCCTCTTTGGGCGCTTCGGGGCCGTTTTGGAGGCCATCTTGGGCGTCTTGGAGACCATCTTGGGCGTGTTGGAGGCCTCTTGGGCCGTCTTGGGGCCCTCTTGGGGCCATCTTGGAGGCCACTTGGGCCGTCATGGGGCCCTCTTGGGGGCCTCTTGGGCGATCTGTTGGGCCTCTTGGGCCGTCTTGAGCCGTCGGAATGCCGAGAAGAAACAAATTCCAAAATCCTTCAACAACCAATGGAAAATCAATGATTTTGGCGTCTTCGGGCCCTCCTGGAGGACCTCTTGGAGGCCTCTTGGGCCGTCTGGGAGGCCTCTGGGGGGCCTCTGGGGGGCCTCTTGGGCCGTCGTGGGGAGGCCGTCTTGGACCATCTTGGGCGGACTTGGAGGCCATCTTGGGCCATCTTCGCGATTAGTTGAGGATTTCCCGAGCGAAACGGCCGTTTCAGGGAGCCGTCCGTCTTGGGCAGGAACTTTGGGAATTGGGGGCCTTCGGGGTGGCTGGCGGGACGGGCCGAAGCCCCAGGGGGAGTTCTTTTGGAAAAAGACCCCTAGTGGCTGTCGGCCCATCCCGCCACCGTGCCTGGGTTGTCGGTCAGAGGCCCCTAGGATACTTGTGAGGATCTATTGGGAGACCTCACCAGCGCCTCTTGGAGGTGGTTTTGGAAGTGTTTTGGGGCGTCTCGGGGGCTTGTGGATTTGATTTGGGATTCTCGGGGCCTCTTAGGGGCCTCTTGGGACCTCTTGTGGGCACCTCGGGGGCCTCTGGGGGGATCTTGGGATTATCTTGGGGCGGAGGGCTCAAAATGTCAATTATTGTTCCCCCTCTTGGGGCTCTTGGAGCTCTTGGGCCGTTTTTGGACGATTTTGGGCACATCTTGCCGTTCCAGACGCTCTGAAGACCAAGGCGGTAACCATGCAGCAACCAGTGGATTTTGACGAATGTCCTCTTGGGCCTAACCATGCAGCAACCAACCATGCAGCCCTCTTGGGCCAGTCTCCAGGGCCTCCAAGACGGCCTAGGAGGCGTCCAAGAGGGCTCCAGGACTCGGAGCCATCTTAGGCCATGTTGGGCATGCATGTCCCGAACAACGCACTCTCGGTCTCTGGAAAAGTCACGCGGGGAACCCCCAGGAGCGCCCAGGAGCGCCCGGAACTCCGGGTTGTGGGCCCTTACTTTGTCCCCACACGTTTTTGACATGTCGGGGCCCCCTTTCGCCGCATCTGCCGGACGCAGGACGACACTTTGCCAGGTTGGGCCCGGGAAGGGCCAGCGGGACCCGTTCTGAGCGTATTTGGGTCAGGGGTGGCGCGAGGGGGGCGGCTTCAAAGAAAGCCAGGGGGTTCTGCTCGGAAGCCCTCCTGCCTTCTGAACGCCTTTCAGGAAACCCAGATTGTTTGCAATTGTTCAAATAAATTATGTTACACGGGTGCTTTCTCAGAGCTCTGCTCCCCTCGCCGCACCTCGTCCGCGCCTCCAGAGACCGACACCCCTGACGCCGTGACTTTTCCACTACATGGGCCCCCGGATGCCTCGACCCCTTCCCCAGGCACAGCCCATCCTGACCCATCCTCTCGTGGGGGCTCTGCACGCCGGGGTCGATGCACATGCTCTGGCGTACGCTCGTGGAGCAATCGAGGCACACATCCTCGTCCGAGTTCCGCGCGTTTCCCTCTGTCGCTGGGTCGGTTGCCGGATCGCTGCGTTCTCTCCTGCGGGTCTCCCCCCCCTGGAACAAGACGAGTCCCGAGCCGTTTTCGGACGGTCTCGGCAGGGCCCCCCCGAGGGAAGTCTGGAGTCGGCGGAGAGATGCCGAGGCGGATCCAGCCGTGGCAAGGGCCGAAGGGCCATTGCAAACGTCAAAGAGGAAACCACGAGCCTCGAAGATGGAGCCTCGCTCCCTCTCGAAGAAGCAGGTGGCTCTGCTCTACAACGAGAGGCGGCGCGATCACAATTGGAAGGTCCCCCCAAAGAGCCCAGGCGTCAAGCACCTCGACCATCGAGCCCTCGCTCGAGCAAAAGGGGGGGGGATGGGGAAATGGAGCAGGTTGCGGCCCTTCCGCTGGGCCTTTCTTCGATACACGGGCGCATCGGGCACCCGGAGGCGCCGCGAGAAGCAGCCCCCCTTTCTTGCCATCCCCCCCGCCCTACGACAAACGGGAGAGGTTGGCGACGTCGTCATCGCGCAGTCGTCGCCGTGGTCGTCGTCGTCGTCGAAGGAGGTGGCACCGCTCTACGACAGGTGGGAGAGTGGGAGGCTCCGTAGTCATCGCGCAGTCACCGTCGTCGACGTCACTGCCGCCACCGCCACCATCGCCGCCGTCGTCGTCGCCGTCGTTGGGCGTCGTCGCCGTGGCTGTCGTACTCGAAGGAGGTGGCACCGTTTTACGACGGGTGGGGGAGCGGGTGGCGCCTTCGTCATCGCTCAATCAACGTTGTCGACGCCGCTGCCGCCACCGTCGCCATAGCCGCCGCCGTCGCGGCCGTCGTAGCCGTCTTCGATGGCGTTACCATTTTTCAGAGCCCTGAGTTATCAGTGCAGGTGGTGGCCAGGGATAATGTGTTCGGGCCTCCCACTTTCGCGCCGGAGTTCCCCTGGATCGCGCTCAACCCGAGTTTCCCGGATCGCGTTCTGCCCTATATAGGTATTTGTCCAGCGCTCATGGCCCAGTAGGTACTCCAGGGCAAGCGATTTCAGTGCTCCCCCCTTGAGACCAGGACAAAGACTAACCAGGACATCGGCAAGCCGGGGAAACGACACCGATTGCAAAGATAGATCTGATCGTCCAGTGCGTTTTTGGGGTCTGCTGGAGGTTGCGGGTCTTTGTCCGGGTCTATGAGGGTTTGGCGGGTTGTATCCCGTTGTGTGGGTTTATTCGTTGCAGTGCATTTGTTTTGTTCGTACTGCCGTCTGGAGAACATGGTTTCGCGGGATTTGGGATGTCCTGGTCTAGCGTGTCCGGGTTCAGGCTGGGAGGCCCACACGAAACAGAGCCCTACCCGGACCAGGGCCAACCTGAATGATTCGCGTGTCCAAGTCTTCGTCGACGTCGTCGTCGAAGGAGGTGGCCCCGCTTTACGACAAGTGGGAGAAGGGAAGGCATACGTTCAAGTCGAACGACGAGTTGCAGGCCTGCAAGCGGAGGTACACCGAGTGCCAACGGGGCCGCGACGCGGCGGGGCCGAGGCTGGAGCAGGCCCTCTCTAGACCACTTCATCCCCTTTCCTCCTCGTCCTCCCCAGACATCCCAAGACCTTCTCCTCCTTCTCTCATTCTCATCCCCCTCTTGTTCAGATCATCCTTATCCTGCTATCCTCCTCCGCAGACTTCTCGGGCCGGGCGAAAGGGGGGGATTGGGAAAGGGGGGTTACGAAATCTGCTGCATGCAGCTGGTTTCGGCCTCACCGAGGGGCCCATTCCTCGATACATGGGCGCCTCCCGGCGCCGGGAGGCCGGGAAAATCAGCTACGTGAGCTGATTCTCAAACCCCCCCTTTGCTATCCCCCCCTTTCGCCCGACCCGAACTTCGGGCTGCTGGCTTTGTGTGTGTGTGCTTTTGTGTGTTGTCCGTTTGTGTGCGTGCTACTCCGTCTCGACGCTGCGTGCGAGGCCGCGACCGTTAATCAGTGTGTGCGTACATTTTTTCTGAGGTTTTGTCGAGCGCGTCCGCCGTTTTTCTCTTCTCATTGTTTTATGCGCCTCGTCGCTGCAAGCGAGGCCACGGCACTCCACGTAATTATGTGTATATATATATACATATGTGCATGTACGTATATAGTTACGGATGTATGCATACATGCGTGCATGTATGTATGCGACTTGGAGAACGTCCCGCTGGGCAGCGAGAGAATCAAGTTTGGGATGTTCAGTGGCTGCGCGTTCGCTCAGTTCGTGAACGTTCGCCTCGCGGCGCGCGGCGACGGCCACTCTCTCATCAGGTCTCCGACGGCGAGCGACGCTACCGGGCTCAGCGTGGACGAGTACCGCATGGTTTGGCACCAGATTTATCTGATGGCGCTCGGCGAGCGGGACCCCCCGCGTCAACCTGAGGACGGGGAGTTCCAGGTATTGACGACGAACTTTTCAGCCGACGGTGCCGAGGTCTACGGATCGAGTTCCCTGTGCCCGCTTGGCGTTGCCGTGCTCGACGCGGCCAGCCAGGTGACCATGCACGGCGCCCCCTGGAAGATCAGGTGCGAGAGAAAGCTTCAAGCGAGGGGGCTCAGGGGGGTTCGAGGCGTCGGCGTGGGCGCATGCAGCGATGCGGCGTACAGCGCGCCGGCAGGCATCGCTAGCAACCCCTTCGCGATCGAGTCCGCCGAGCTCGATCAGGGCGCCCCCCTGCTGATTTCGAACGGCAATCAGTCCGAGCTCGGAGTTGTGATCGACGCGGCGAACGCGGTCGCCAACTTTACCGAGATCGGCGCCTGCAACGTGCCCCTCTTTAAGACGAGTGGCGGCCACTTGGGCGTCTGCCTACTCGACTTCCCGGGCCCAGGCGTCTTCGGCCCCGAGTTTCAGGCCCATCTCGCGGAGGGCGGGGCCAGCGACGGTTCGACGCGGCGAGGTTTCCAGAGGCGGAGGTGCCGACGCCAACGATAGAGGTGATGGCGGCGAAAACGTTTTCCGAGAATCCGAACGAGATCGATTGGGATGACGACAAATTTATCAGGATGGCCAGCTCTAGACGCGCGAAGAAGGCCAAGGCCATGCGCGATGACTTGTGCAATGGGGCCGAGGTTTCTCGACATCGCGGCGGGCTTCGCTACCAGACGGAGGCAACTACCCAGAGGGAATACACTATTGCAGCAGATTTTTTTTTTCGGCCCGTTTGGCCTTGCGCTGCTTGCCTCCGCCACCTTCGGCTACAATTGCGGCCGGCCCCTGGGCGTCGAAGATGGCCAGGGCGGCGCCGCCAGGAAGGGGGGGCAGGCCGCGAGGAGACAGTTGCTGGAGGAGCACCCCTACACGGCGATCATCACGATGCCCCGCGGCCCGCAGGGCGAGCGGGGACGGCGCAACATCTCGAAGGGCGGAGCCGCCGCGGCTACAGCGCGCGAGGCGAGGGGCGCCACGAGGCCCCTGCTCGCGCTGTCCGGCCAAGTCGTCGCCGACCGGGTGAAGCGCGGCAGGCGCGTCTTGCTGGGGCAGCCCCTCGGCTCCACCGCCCACTTCGAGCCCGAGATGAGCAGGGCCCAGGAGCTGCTGGGCGAGGGCCTGCTGCGAGCTGGGCTACGCGGGCGCAGTGACCAAGGGGCCGCGCTACAAGCCGACGAGGCCCCCGGCGACCAGCGCGGCGGTCTACGAAGCGCTGCGGAGCGAGAAGTGCGCCCGGAACCCTTGCAACCAGCCGCGGCATGACCAGAAGAGGACGCGCGCGGCAGCGAAAGGGCCCGTGGAGCTGGCCCCACGCGCGATCGAGCAGCAGATCGACCTCGGCATCGACAGCCACGCGTCCGCGGGACTTGGAGCTCTGGAGAGCTACCCGGCCCTGCCGAGAACCAGCCTGATAGTAAGAGAAAAAGGTTGCGTGGCATGCAACCAGTGAAGCGCCCTCCGGCTGAGGACGGGCGCCAGGAGCCACGTGGGCCCGAACCCCCACCAAAGGGCGGGCCCGCAGTGGATCCCGACGGAGCTCGAGCAGGGCAGGCTGCAGGACCAGGCCCCGCACTATCGCGACAAGAACGGGGACGCAGGGAAAGGTTGCTCACCTAGGACCCTGCGGTCAGACGCGACGTCAGGAACTTTCGCGCCATCTTCGGACGCCCGACCAAATGTGAATCTGGCGAGGTGCCTGAGAAGGTCTGGCGCCAAGAAGGAGTACCTGGACTGCGTGTGGGATTTTAGACGCGCGGCCTGCGGCGCCATGGTCAGGGCGAAGCACGTTCGCATGCCGGGGCGCTACCAGTTCAACTTCTTCTCGATGCTCGACACGCCGTTCGCCCATGACTCGGAGGGATGGGCGCGCGCCTTCCTCGATGCCGTCTGCGACGGCACCAAGTTCCAGGTCGCCTGGTACCTGCGCCGTGGCGCGGACGCGCTATCCGCCAAGGCGGCGCTGGACGCGTTCCTCGCGGCGTGGGCCAGCTGGGTAGCCTTGCGGCAGCCCGTCCTCGTGAATCGCGGCAAGGTTGTCCAAGGAGCTCCTGGCCCACACGTCCGAGGACGGCGAAGAGATCGAGAACGCGGCGCTGGGGGCGCACGAGCAGCTTGGAAGGGTCGAGAGGCGTGGCGGAGTCTGGAAGGCGAAGTGGAGTCTCGCGGTACAGGATGCCCAGATCACGAAGGAGAAGGGTCTCAGGAACCTCTGCGGGGTCATCAAACAGGCGCGCAATGGCGCGGTGATCCATGACGGCAACGCACCCGCCAAGCGGGTGTTTGACGTTCGCGGGTCGAGAGCACCCAGGTCGATTCTTCAAGACGGAGAAGATGAGGAGCGACTGGTACTGAGGGGGGGGGGGCGGCTCTCGACCCGGACTCGGCAATGGCGCGCGACCTACTGCGGCGCGAGTGCGACGAGGTCGCCGTCGCGAAGATGGACAATCACAACCGCGTGCGGAGAGCGAAGCTGGCGAGATCTACGCCTACGAGACGACCGTTCCCTGCGGGCGCCTACGTATATTTTAGGCGTACTCATTTCAGGCCGGGCGAGTCGCCCGCGCTCTACCGCCGCTGGTGCGGCGACGCCCGCGTCGTCGGCCACGACTTCCGCGACCCCGAGAAGATGGCGGATGGGCCATGGGGTCGAGTCTACGTTGCGCCCTGCGGCCGCGCAGGGTAGCCCTCGCGCGATTTGGCTACGGCATGGCAGTGGCGTGGTCTTGGCAAGACCTGCGCCGCTTCGGTTCGCGACGGAGGACGAGCTGATCACTTGGGACTGGATGCCCGCGGACCAACGGGGAGCAGCGCTCCCGCGAGGGCCTCGCGGCTTTCCGGATGCGCGTCGCGAAGGTCTCGACGGCGGAGCGCCTTGATACCTCGAAATTATTGCGCTACCAACGGGAGTACACACAACGGCGTCCACGGACACTGCGACTGGCCCGCGCCCGGGGCCTTCGGCGCCGAGGACCACGAACGCGTTGACGGGCGCGGCGCCCCCTGAGGCGGGAGCCGAGTCCTCGGCCTTGCCGCCGGATTTGCGCGACCCGGTGCCCATCGGGCTCCGACAGGGAGAAGACTTCGCTCCTGGAGCCTCCGAGCGCGAGTCTGTAGCTGAGGCCCCCGAGCCAGTCAAGCATCGCGAGCGGGATCCAGCTCGGACCGAATCTGGCCCAGTTCCAGGTGACGTTGGCGAGAGTGAAGAGGAGAAGATGAATGAGGACGTCGAGCCCGCCATCGCTCCACCTCCTCCTGAACCACCCGTTCCACCTGAAGGCCCACCTGGTTACGGGCCGCAGCGGGCTCGAGCCCGATATTTCCGCGACGGCGGCCCCGCGGCTGGAGGATCGCATTTTCTCAAGCTCGACGCGGGCGCGGTCTACCACGCCTGGGCAAAGTCACGCATGGCTTACTGGGCGGTCGAGAGGTCAGGAGATCAACCTGATGGACCTGGCCAGACGGGGCGGAAGGAGTTCGACGCGAGCACGGCTACGGAGTGGCAGAATTGGCGTCACTGCAGGGCGGCGACCGCAGTCACGGGGAACGGCGCGAAGGAGTTACTCATCAGGGCGAAGCTGCCGTCGATATGGGCTCGTCACCCAAAGAAGGAGTACGACCCGACGCTGCTTCGCAAGGCGAAGTCGAGGTTTGCGGCGGTCGGCTGCAACGGGCCTGCGAAATGTTCGGACGGACTCGTCGACCCCCCCTGGCTTGTGTTTACGCATGATCTGTAGCACTGCGACTATCTAAGCTCGACGCGACGAGTGCCTAGTGCCAAGGAGACGGCGTTGACCGAATGCTGGTGCTGCGGCCACCCTCTCCGCTACCTCCTTGAGTCCTCCCTGGCTCGCTACTCGCGCGCCATGGCGCGATCTGCGGTGCCAGGGATGCCGGGCGCAAGTGGTGGAGCGAGCTACGGAGCTCGCTGCGCGGCAACTCTTGGCATAAGAGCCGCTTGGAGAGAGCCTACTTCCTGCCGTCCGAAAACGAGACCCTCGTCGGTCTCATTGGCTCGCGCGTGGGCGATCTTTTTCGCGACTGGAGATCCGAACGGCAGGGTCTACGCGACCGCAATCAGGGAGCTAGAGGAGGTACTGCTCATTGACGGAGGAGAAGACCCGTTTCAGGCATTGCGGCAAGGACGCGGAGCAGGGGGCGGACAAATCGATCCGTGCGTCGACGCGACGCTCCGTTGAGCAGATGGAAGAGTTGCCGTTGGCACCGGCAAGGAAGAAGCAGGTCAGGTCACAGGCTGCGGACGACGACAAGAGTTTCGCGGAGTCGGTGATCGGCTTCTGGGATGTTTTCCCGACAGCTACGGATGGACATTTCGCTCGGATACAGTTGGTTCGATCGGCATAAGAACAGCGCTACGGTGCAGGGCCTTTTTGAGATGCACGAGTTGATCCGCTGTCGCAGCGGGGCGAAAGACGCGAGCTTATTCTTCCGTGGCCATTTTATTTAGAAGGAGCCCGACCTCCGCGGGCGCGCGTTCGCGGGCGTTCCCAGTTAGGGTTCGCGCGCTTATTGTGCGACGGCGGCCTGCGCGAGGATGGTGGCGGCCCGGCCCATTTTCTCGATTGGGGGAGCTGGGAGATCCGACGCGCGCGCGGTGCTTCGATGTCTGCCGAGGCCCACGGACTCACTGGGGGCGCGGAAGCTCTGGAGTGGATGCGTGCGCTGTACCTCGAGATGGAGAAGCCGAGCCAGCCGATCATGGAGCTGTTTCATGACGTGGCCAAGCTGATCCCGGTTACGTGGTTCGACGATGCAAACAGCCTAGTCAGCCACCCCCTGGCGGACGGTGGGCAGATCGCCGATCGTCGAGTTCGAGTGGTCATAGCTGCGCTACGAGGGCTACTTAGCCAAGATGGACTCGACCTGGAGTGGCGCGACACGAGTGTGCAGCTGGCCGAAGCGCCGACCAAACTCGAGGTCGAGAGGAGCTACCTCACGGACGCGATGAAGACAGGTCTCGTGACGCTGCAGGTTTCCGACGAAGCGGCCGCGTCCAAGGAGGCCATCCGCGCGGCGCGGCGCCGCCGTGCAGATGAGCGTAGGAGTCAGGCCAGTTCCCGAGCAGATGTCTAGCAGTTTTTGTATTCAGTCCCGTTCGGGCCATTCTCCGCTTAACGAAGACTTGCTTGTTGCCGCATTTCCTTGGCCACGAGGACGGGGGTTGAAATCCTAAGGGGCAGGCGTCACTGTCAGCACGCTTCGTTACTGCTGCTGCCGTCATCTGTCCTGCCGCTGACGTTTCGATTCGAAGAACTCTTGAGCATACGGGCGAAAGATTTTCATGCCCGACCGGGCGGCAGCCCGCCAGTTGAGAGGAGGAGGAGGAGGAGGAGGAGGAGGAGGAAGAGGAAGAGGAAGAGGAAGACGAGGAGGAAAACGGGGATGAGGAAACGGGCGAACAGAAGAGTGGAAGTTTGTTGGTGGCCTCTTGGGGCGTGTGGGGGGGGGCATCTTGGCGGGCCCAGGGCCGTCTCTGAGCGTCGTCGGTGCCTCGGGAAGCCTCTTTGGGGGTTTCTTCGGAGTGTCTTGGAGGCCTCGTGGGCGCCTCTTGGGGCCAGCGAAGCACATCTTGGAACCCTCTTGTGGCGCTCTTGTGGCCCTCTTGGAGCCCTCTTGAATTACCGAGGGGGCTCGATCAACAAAAAAGGGGAGTTTCAATTAGCACTGCTGTTCTAGAGTGCCCAACCTCGCCTCTTGGGGCGCTCTTGGAGCGCTCTTTGGGCCGTCTTGTGGCTCTCTTGGGCTCCTCTTGGGGCCCTCTTTGGCCATCTTAGAGCCATCTTGAAGCCTCGGACGGCCATCGGAAGCGAAAAGGAGAGAAATCAAACCATTGTTTTTCGTTAGGTTTGGCAGGGATTTTGGCACCTGGCCACCTGGAGTCGTCTTGGAGCGTTCGTTGGAGCATTCTGGCAGCCATTTTGATGCATGCTGGGCTGTCTTGAGCCATCTTGGAGGTCATCGTGGGATTTATGAGGCGATGTTTGAGCCGTCTCGGGCGATCTTGGACGCTCCAACCCCTCGCGAACCCACCCGTCCAAGTCCAGGGGGAGGGGTAATGGGGGAGTGTTAAGCCCCTCACCGAATGGGAACAAAAATGTTTGAAGAGAGAATTCCATTGCCCACCTACGCCCAGAAGGCTGGTGGGAGTAGGATGTCAGATATGGCGCAAGCACGCCTAGCCTGATCTGACTCATGGTCTCCCGTCTCCCCTGGCTTTGTCCGGAATGTGCCCCGCTGTCTGCGCGCATTGAGTTATCATTGTTAAATGTTTGAGTTTTGGTGTCTCAAAATGGCGTTCCCGTTGCAGCGTTGGTCTCATGCTATAACTGGCGTTTTGCTCCTGTCATTCAAATGTGTGTTCTCGCTCCAGCGCAGGTGCATTTTCTGGATCCGAGTGTTGTCTCATCGTTGTCGCCCCTCTTCTCCTGCTCTTGCTGATGCTGTTCCTCCTCGTCCTCCTCCCTGATACGCCTTTTCCTCCTGCTCATTCTCTTACTTACCCGCCACCTGCTCCAATGTACGCAGCTTTCCCTTCTGCGATCTTGCATGACAGCATGGAGTTCTTGACGGGTTCCATGTCTGCTATGACACCAGTCGGCGGATAGAGAACAATCAGCGTAATAGGAAGGGATGGGGGGGGGATCTGTGAGATGTCAGATACGGTGCGAGCGCAACTAGCTTGCCCAGCCTCCCTTCTCTGTCCTCAGTCCTCCGCAGAACGTGCCGACGTCATGACATTTTCGTTGTGAACTGCGTGGCCCCCGCCGTACGTGCTCGAAGTCGGTCTCCCGAATAACCCACACACAGGTCCACATCCTGAGTATTTCCGTACGTCCCCCCCCCCGCAGTCCTGACCAATTCCCCAGCCAGCGCTGCATGTTGAACAGTTTTTTACGGTCTTTGTCAAGCAGTATCGAAGCGTCCTGGCGTGCCTACAAGGTAATGTGATTGTAGCCTTTAGTTGCTTATATACCACATAATTTGTTGAACGACGCCTGTTCCCTCGTTCAAAACATTGGTTTTGTTTTTCCATTGCATTTCTATGAACATCCTCTGGTTCTACAAACACGTCGCTGTCGTTACGAACCCCACCAGAAAAGGAACCATAACTGAACCAAACCTGATTCTGGAACTCGGCCAGTTACCGCTCGCAAGCCAGAACCATAACCGGAACTGAACCAGCAGTGAATCCGGATCTCGGCCAGCCTCGTCGAGAACCAGAACGGGAACCTGAATTGAACCAGAATTGAATCCCGAACTCGGCCAGTTCCCGTTCGCAAGCCAGAACCAGAACCGGAATTGAACCAGCAGTGAATCCGGATCTCGGCCAGTTCCCGTCGAGAACCAGAACGGGCACCTGACTTTAACTAGAAGTGAAACTGGAGCTCGGCCAGTTCTCGTTCGAGAACCAGACCCAGAACCATAATTCAACGAGAAGTGAAACGGGAGCTCAGCCACTTCTCGTTCGAGAACCAGAACAGGAATTGGAAGTGAACAAGAGTTGCAACCTCAACTCGCCCCGGTCCCGTTCGAGAACCAGGACCGGAACCGGAATTGAACCAGAATTGAAACCGGAATTTTGCTAGTTCCCGTTCGAGGACCAGAACCAGAACCAGAACCAGAATTGAACCAGAAGTCAAAGCGGAATTCGGCCAGTTCTTGTTCGAGAGCCCGACTAGAATTTGATCTGAACCAGAATTTTAGCCGGAATTCGGCCACTTCTCGTTCGAGAAGCAGAACCAGAATTGAAATTGGATCAGATTTGAATTCGGCCAGTTCCCATTTGAGAAGCAGAACCACAACCAGAATTGAGCCAGAACTGAAAGAGGAAATCGGCCAGATCTTTTCCGAGAAGCAGAACCGCAGCCGGATTCGAACCACAATTGAAATTTGAATTCGGCCAAACCGGAATTCGGCCAGCAGAATTGGGACCGGATTTTAACCAACATTTTACCGTTCGAGAGCCAGATCCGGAACCGGAATTTAACCAGAATTGAAACCAGATTTCTGCCAGCAGTGCTTTTTCGGGAGCCAGAATTTGACCAGAAGTGCAAGCGGAATTCGGCCAGTTCTTGTCCGAGAGCCAGACTAGAATTTGATCCGAACCAGAATTTGAGTTGGAATTCGGCCAGTTCCCGCTCGAGAAGCAGAACCAGAATTGGAATTGAACCAGGTTTGAACTCGGCCAGTTCCCGTTCGAGAAGCAGAACCAGAACCGGAACTGAACCAGAACTGAAAGAGGATTTCGGGCAGATTTTTTTTGAGAAGCAGAGCCGGAGCCCGATTTGAAACAGAATTGAAATTGGATTTCGGCCAAACCGGAATTCGGCCAGCAGAATAAGGATTGGATATGAACCATAATTGTACCGTTGGGGAACCAGATTTGGAACCGGAATTGAACCATAATTGAAATTTTATTTTTGCCAGTTTTTTTTCGGGAGCCAGAGTTGAACCAGATTTGAAAGCGGAATTCGGCCAGTTCCCGTTCGAGGACCAAAGCCAGGACCAGAAGTGAACCAGAATTGAACTTGCATTTCGGCCGGTTCCTGTTTTGAGAAGCAGAACCAGAACCGGAAGTGAACCACAAGTTTCACAGGGATTCGTACAGCTTCCATTTGGAACTGGAAGTGAACCATAATTAAAACCCGAATTCTGTTAGTTCCCGTTGGAGAACCAGAATTGAACCAGATCAAACTGGAAGTCGGCCAGTTCCCGATTGGGAACCAGAATTCCCGGAACCGGATCTGAACCAGATTTGAAATCGGAATGCGAACTGAACCAGAATTGAATGCAGATCTCGGCTTGTTTGTCCAAGAATCTGAACCGGAACTGGAGCTGCTGCCCCCCCCCGCCGGCCGCCAGATCCAGAACCAGAACCGGGAGTGAACCAGAATTGAAGCCAGATTTCGGCCAGTTCCCGCACCGTTCGCGTATTTGTTGGTCCTTGTAGGCCTATCGGACCACGGGGACGGTCGGTCCCCCGAGGCCCCCCCCAAGGACGAAATCGGCGGAAGGCCTCCGCATTGTTTTTTTTTGGTGCGTTGGAGGTAATTAAGGCTTCTGAACGATTCGTCCCGCAGCGGCGGACCTGAGGCTCTGTGCGTCCTCCGCGACCCCGGGGACGTTCGCGACTCGGGAGACGACGCGCGGGCCGCGCCCAAGGGGTGGTCCGCGGCCGCGACGAAGAGGCCCGGAGCCCGCGCCCCACACCGGCCACGGGGCCGTGGTTGTTTTTGTCTGCCTCTCTCTCTCTCTCTCGTTCTCTCTCTCTCTCTCTCTCTTTCTCTCGGAGCGGTGGACATGGGTTACGGAAAGAATGTGGACGAAGATTGACAGCAATTCTTGCCCATTTTGAAAAGGGTTTGCTGTCGGACGCCTGCCCAACAGCGGACGCAGTCGGTGTTGGGCAACGTCGTTCTCTGCTTCTTTTTTTTTTTTTTCTCTCTCTCTCTCTCTCTCTTTCTAGGAAGAAAAAGAAAAACAACTAACAGCATCTGCATACACTTGAATGATGTGTGGAGGTCTCGGGGCAAAAGGAAGGTTCTCGGGGTCCCGTCGGGATTCTTTTGGGATATTGAAAAGCCAGGGTCGGCATAGGCGTTCAGTTGGCGTCCTGGGGCGAGGGTAATTCCAGCTGGAAGCAAGCGCTTTGAGCGCTTTCAATGAGCAGGGATTTTGCATGCTTTCTGCGAGCAACAGTGTTTGCCTTCGGCGTGTCGGCGCTGCGTTGGCGGGGCCGCATGGCCGACCGCCTCGAACTCAGGGGCCGGATGGGGGGTGGGGGCGAGGGGGGCTCCTGGCGGATTGAATTTGTCAATCCCGTCCTGTTCCCCAAGTTTCGGTCTTTGGGGGCCGTGTTCAGATTCGCCGATCCTTGGTCGACGTCGCCTGGCTCGCATGCGATCGCAAGCGTGCAATTGCGTTCCGAGGCTTATTGTGAGACTCGCATGTATACCATGGGGTGTGATGTAGCGTGATGTTCCCCATGTTGCGGGCCTATATTTTTGCAGAGCGTTTGCATTGCCGTGAGAATGTGTGAACCTATGCGGTTGTTTTTGGTGATTACCTTTGGATGTTTGCCAGCGTGCCCAGCCCAGTGTGTTGTGCTTGAGTTTCATATCGCCCAACTACCGCCCACAGGGTGACTGCTGCAAATCAGCACACTCAGCGGCACAATCCGAGACCGACCCTCGCCGATCAACGATTCAGGCACTCGATGGGAGGCGGGGGTAGGGCTCGGAATTTGTCAGACACGTTGCGAAATCCGAAACCTGCCCACGTCTCCCATCGATCCAAGAGAACCGATGGTTGGTGGGGGTAGGGTTCGGATGTCGCCACCTAGATGCCTCTATCCAAAGCAATTCGCTCGTTGCAGAGTCGGTCTTGACATCGCCATCGCAATCATGGCATGTGTTTTACAACGCCCACGGTGTCGCAACCGGAAAGGGCTGGTCACATCTGTTTGCGATCGGCGCCAGTTGGTTTTCCGTCGGCCCCTTGTGGTTGCGATTGGTCGCATTCGCGAGCAGGGGCTACAAGGGGGGTAAGGGGAGGTTGTGAAAGGAGGATGGGGACGGGCGCGGCAGGAATGGTTGAACGGAATGGAGGGGGAGAGGCAGGGGGAATGCGGGGGAGGCAGGACGGATATAGGAGATAGTTGGATGATGGTGATGATGATGTTGATGATGATAGAGATGATCATGGTTATGATGATGGTTGACATGAGGATGAGGATGGGGATGAGGATGAGGATGAGGATATGGATGAAGATGAGGATGAGGATGATGTTGATGATGATGATGACGAGGCTGATGAGCATGTTGATAATCATGATGATGATGATGCTGATGATGATGATGATGATGACGGGTTTGGATGATGAGGGTGGGTGATGATGGTGAGGATGAGGAGGATGAGGGTGGATGATGATGATGATGAGGAGGAGGAGGATGAGGGTGATGATTATGATGAGGATGAAAAGGAGGATGAGGATGGGATTGGGATGGGGATTATGATGATGTTGATGATGATGATGATGATGGGGATGAGGAGGAGGAGAAGGATGACGAGGACGGTGCTGCTGATGATGATTATGATGATGATGACGACACTGATGATGATGATGATGATGATGATGATGATGATGATGATGATGATGATGATGATGATGATGATGCTGACGACGACGATGATGACGATGACGGTGTTGGTGGTGGTGGTTAGGCGGAGGAGGTGGAAGTGGAGGAGGAGGAGGAGGAGGGGGTGGAGGAGGGGGTGGAGGAGGAGGAGGACGAGGGGGTGGGACGGGGAAGGAGGGAGGCCGATGACGGCAGGCGGGAGTAGGGGACGGTGGATTAAAGAGGAGGGCAGAAACAGGATGTTTGAGGTGTGAGACAGATAGACAGCGTGGTGGCGGTAAGCCCGAACGTGGTTCTCTCCTTTGCCCCTTCCAGGCGCCAAAGCTCTTCCGTGCCCGTTGTTCGCGTTTTGGTCGTCCGCGGGCAGCCCTTTTCGGCTCCGGGGCGATGTAGGGCGAGTCCTTTCCGCTCCTTCTCCTTCTCCTCCTCCGCGCTTCTCCTCCTCGTACGCCCCTGTGCTCCTTATTCGCCCTCCTCCCTGCTGCCTGCTGCCTGCTCCATCCGCCGCCACCACTTCAGACGCGGGAAGTGCGGCCTCGCACTTACGCCTCGTCTCTACTCCAGGGATGTTGGCTTTGGCCGCGCGCGTCAAGGCGCGCGAGGAGGCATCAGCGCCACCCCATATCATATGTAAGATGGCTTGTTACGTTCAGCCTTGAGGTCGCCGAGGAAAAGCCTGCTCCAGCCTCCCCGTCCCCCGTCTCCACCCTCCGTCCGCCTCCCTTCTCCTCTTCCTCGTCGGCCCCTGTTCTCCTTCTCCTTCCTTTCGGCTGCGTGCAGGAGGGGGGTTGGGGGAGATGGGAAGGCTTCTCAGAAACACTCCTGCTCTTCTTAGAAGGCGCGGTCCTTGTCGATATATGTAATTAAGGCCGGCGCCGTCTGAGAAGCAGTCTCCTTCGAAGAGGCCTTCCCATTTTCCTCTACACTGCTCTCATTTATATTCCCCTGGGTGGGTATATGTGCGGCCGCTTTTGCGCTGGCATTTGTGTGCATGTGCCTAGCATGCGCGGGCCTTTTGAGTTGGATGCCTTATTGTACAGGCGCGCCCCGGCATTTGCAGGGTCATTTGCGCTGTGTTTGGTGCATCGTTTGTTTGGACATGCCCGCACATGCCGGCACATGCAGAGTTCCCTGGGGTTTCATAGAATTTCCCATAGTTTCTTGCGGCCACAAAGGGATCCAGTGCCATACATGTTGAGAGAGCTTGCGCGCTTGACTCGCCCACTGCCGATGGGAGCGCGTCAAGTCTATGTGTGTTCACCCTTTGTCGTCGTCCAGAGGCCGCGCAGAGCTTGTTGGCATGCCCTGTTGAAATCACTTCCCCGCGCGCCTGCTCGGCTCTGCCAGAGGAGCAGGAGGTCGAGGGGGATGAGGAGGGGAGGAAGGAACTCAGATGGAAAGGGAGGCGAGTAGAAGGAGGAAGAGGATGAGCAGGCGCTCGCAACTCGCATTTCGGACCGAATGTTGGTGAAGAGCACCCAAGAGAGGGCGAGGAGAAGGAGGTCGAGGAAGAGTAGGCCCGTTTCACCTGAGACACCCTCAGAACTCAGGGCTCCGACATGTTTTGACTTGAGGTGAATTTCCCCGATTCGTTCGGGATGTCCCTACAACTCTGGGTTCCAAGATGC
Organism: Prorocentrum cordatum; assembly: GCA_963575745.1. Classification (NCBI taxonomy): domain Eukaryota; class Dinophyceae; order Prorocentrales; family Prorocentraceae; genus Prorocentrum; species Prorocentrum cordatum. The sequence continues at coordinate 1,721,285 of CAUYUJ010003335.1, forward strand.
GATTCTCGAAGTGCTCCAGCCGGTTTTGCGTGAGGTATCCTCAGAATTCAGGGCTCCGAGATGCCCTGACTTGGTGAAAGTTGGCCCGTTTCGCTTCGGACATTCCCAAAGACCTGGGTTCCAAGATGCGGTTCTTGAAATGGTCCGGCTCGTTTCGCGTGAGACATCCTCGGAGTTCGAGGCTCCGAGATACATTGATTCGAGGCGATCTGCCCGGGCTTGCTTGAAACATCCTCATCATTCTGGGTCCCAGGATGTGGTTCTTGAGTGTTCCGGCCTGTCTCGCGCGAGACACCCTCGGAGTTCTGGGCTTCGAGACGTGGGGATTCAAGAGATCCCGTATGACCCTCCTGGGAATGCACAGGGTCGTCCGCCATCTTTACAGCATGACCGCGTGCCTGGGTCGGCCACCGGCGAGCTCGGCCTGTGCAAATGTTGTGCGGGGTTGTGCGGGGCATGTGTGGGACGTGCAAGAATGCCAGTGCCAGCCAGGCCGGGCGCGAGCTCGAATCACTCGGCGCGCCGATCATGCCCTGCGCAAGCGCGCAGCGTTTGCGGAGCCCGCATTTGCCACCAGGAACGGAACGCCGGAGCAGTGGACTAGCCATTTTTGCCTGAGACATCCTCGCAACTCTGACCCTGGAAATGCTTTGAGCTGAGGTGGTCAGGCCACTGTTGCCTGAGACACCCTCGCAACTCTGACCTCGGAGATACCCTGCCCCATGGTGGTCCAGCCACTTTTGCCTGGGACATCCTCGCAACTCTGGGTTCAGAGATTGTGGATGGCCTGAGCTGAGGTGGTCAGGCCATTTTCGCCTGAGCCATCCTCGCGACTTTGACTTCGGAGATGCCCTGCCACATTGTGGTCCAGCCATTTTTCTCCTCAGACATCCTCGCAACTCTGGGTTCAGAGGTTGGCTCTTCCAGGGAGCACAAGGCACCGGCACCGATTGACACATTGTGATACCTTGAGGAGTCGTGAAACAGATGGGAACTCAGAGAAAAGAGAGCCCTGCGAATTATCCAGGTTTGGATGTATTTTCGCAGTGTTTTTTGACAGAGATAGTTGGCCTGCGCGCAGCAAGCAATATGCTGGCACCCCCGCCGTCCCTATCAAAAACCAACGCGAAGTGGTCGCGGGGCGCCCGCGCATGCGCCAGATTTGGAGGCAAAGTGCATTTTGTGTTGTTCCAGGGACGGCGGTGCGGGGCTCATTGGTCCGTGTTGCCTACCAGTCGCCCGGAGAAGGGGGTGATTATAAGTAGAGAACAGTGATAAGTCTTATTAATAGGGAACAGTGATAAGCCCCTCCCCGAAGGGGAAGCAGGGGCGTTGGAAGAGGAAACTCCCAAAACCACTCACGCTCTAAAGGGCGACTCTCTTCGGCAAAGCCGCTGCAATTTTGGCAAAGCCGCGGCGTGACTCTCTTCGGGGTCCTGGCCCGCCCGCGCTGCCCGCGGTCGTAGGGAGACTTAGGCACGGCAGGGCAGTTTTCCCACCGTTTCCAGATATTTGGCTTCCGATTTCGAAAACAGTGAATCAAACCCGAACGGACAAACGGCGCGGCCATCGAGGCGACGCCAGGACTCCTCGTCTTCCTTCACCTCCACATCCCGCCCCCCCCCCCCCCCCCTATCCTTTCCGTCGGGCCCGCGCGACCATGGCCGATGGTGGGCAGCCGTTCGGGCAGGTGCAGCGCCTAACCCTGAGCTTCGGCCCCGGTAGGCCCCGCACCGACGACCTCACGGGTAAGTACGCGGCGCGGATCGCGGACACGTCCCTGTCGGAGAGGGCGAGGGAGGGGGCCGTCCTTTTCCAGGTGGGCGGCGCCCAGCCTGAGCCAATAGCGTGCAGAAGTTTCCTAAGGCTACCCCCCTGCATGATTGGTTCCTTCGGCACAGTCTTGTCCAACTTGCTGGTCGTGCGCGCCGGTAAAGCTGTGTACGCGTGCACGTTCGAGGGCCCTAGCTTCATCGGTACCCTTGCTTCTGCGTGGACATTCAAATCAGGGGCAACTTTTGGGTGGTAGGCTCAGGGAGAACGCATCGACTTCCGATCGCCTTTTCATCGCCCATGGGGGCCCAAGACTTCAGAGCCTACCTCGCCCAGGACCGTGCGCACTGGCTGTCGGGGGCCTATCGCCGAATATCGCCGATTCCAACTCCATGTTTCCCCCCGGAGCCTGTCCACCCCCGACTTTGCTTCGCACGCGTGCACGCGTGCAGTCGTTGCCTCTTCTCCACTGCGCGACGCGTCAGCGGCCTGCGCGAAACGTGCACGTTCGCGCGTGAGCTACCCGCGCCATGCCGCGCGCGAACGCTGTCTCTTTCCACGCAAGCCACGCGCACGCCACGCGTAAGCCACTGCGCCCTCTCTTGAGTCGGACGACGGTCAAGACCACATTGTGCGGGGGGGGGCAGGAGTAGGGGGGGAATGCTCATTTCGGCGCTTCGGGCGTGTTTGATGGTTCCCGGTGGTTTTCCAGCCTGGGGGGAAGCTCTCCAGCAGCTGCGCCTCGCCGAGAGCGTTCCAGGAGTGCCCAGGTCGTTCCGATCGGCCGCGGGAGACCCGAGTCACGACCCGCAAACACGACGGCGAGGATCGGGGATGGGCCCAGGGGGGAATGCGTCGGCCCCCAATCGCCCACTGATCGCCATATGTGCTTGGCAGCTGACATACCCCGTCCAGGAAAGTGCAGATCCGCTATCGGGGGCCTGTCGCCAGTCCACTCTCGTTGCCCCTCAGAAGGCTGAGGGGGGTGGGGGGGAGTGAGAGAGGGCAGGGTACGAAACCAGCTGCATGCAACGGGTTTGGGCCCCGCCGCTCGGCGCCTTCCGTGGATTCATTGACCGCCTCCGGCGCCAGGAGGCGCCAGAGGAACACCAGTTGCGTGAGTTGCTTCGTTTGCCCCCCCCCCGCCTTTCCGCGACTCGAGGCAGAGCTCAAAGCGGCGCTGTTCACCGGTGCGCCGTGCAGGCGCCTGACATACGTGACCTGACCTGACCCTTTGCTATCCCTCCCTGTCTTCGCCGGCAAAGACCAGTATGAAGTAAACTGTTCCACGATAGGGGACGCCTGCCCCTGGGCGGCTCGAAAGTTTCGGCTCGAAAGTTTAGACCCCGACGGTGGCAGGTCGAAGTATAAACATTCTGGCCGCCATGGGGCAGGCGTTCTCGACGGCGGAAATGTTTATGTTGTACGGTTCGTTGTCCGGCTCTTGCAAGAGGCGCTCTTCGGACGGGGTTAGGGGACGAGTATAAATCCGTCCGGGAGCGTTCCAGAAAGCTCTCATGGCGTTCCGGAACGCTTTGAGAAGGCCGCGGCGTCTGAGATTAGCTCCAGACCGCTGGATTTCAGGCATTCTCGATATATCATCATCCGGTGTTATCTTAGCCTGGCTTCGTCTTAGCTCTTCTCGTCCTGGCTTCGTCATAGCTCTTCTCCTCTGCGTTCGCGCAGGTGGCGGAGGCCCACCTGGAGGAGGAGGAGGCCTCCGCGGCGCTGCACGCCGCGGAGGGTGTGGTGGGGATCTTCCGCGAGGTAGGCTGAACGAAAGTGTACCGCAGGTTCGTGTCGTGTCGACGCCAGGGCTCGAGCTAAACGGTGTTTGGGCAATTTCGTGGGCCGTTGTCGTTTCGATTTCGTTTTGCAGCAAAGGTGGAACGAAGACAGAAAGGGGGATAACGAAAACGAGCCTAAAACGGAAAACACTGTTTAGCTCGAGCCTTGGTCAACGCGGCGGCAACCGTACGGTAGGTTCCCACTCCGCCGACGAAGAATCCTTTTTAATCGCGACGTGTTTCGTTCGTTTCGGCATCTAGGGCCCGTTATCAGGCTCCGACATCGTCAAACACAATGCGGGACGCACAATTGATCCGGGGAAGGGGTCGGGAGCCATGTGGCGCGGATAATTCAAATTATATCGTTGGATTTCGGAGGGTTACGGCAGGTTCGTGCGTGATGACGCGGCGGCGAAATCAACGCGGCCGTTCAAGTTTGAACGCCGCCAGTGGCAGATACTCTACCATTAAGGAATGACCTGGTTATCGAAGAGTTGCCCGTCGTTCAAGGTTGAACGATCCAGCGCGCGCAGGCTCGCGCGCTGAGCGGCCAGCTAGTTTGGCGCGACCGAAGCGGCCGCGGTGGCGCTGACCGCTGGGCACCTCCCAGCGCGTCTCGCAGGCCACGCTGACGCGCGGGCGCTTCAATCATTAAAGTTCAATGCGAACCGGTGGTTGTGGCAGGCGCGGTACCACTGCGACGCTAACAACCTCAGACTCCATGGTGATGATGGTAGCGACGATAGCGACGAAAATGGCGATGATTATGACGATGACGACGGCACGGCCAGTGACGGCGCCGATACTTGTCACGCGGATGACGATGGTGTCCCTGCGTCGGTGCTAAAGATTCTGGAAGGAGTTCGGCACGCGCGCGCGAAAGGCCCCAGTGGTTGCATATGGTGAAACTGGGGAAAACCTGGGAAGCTCGCAGACAATAAAATGCAAGAGCGCGCGCAGATGCTGTTTGAACAGTGTTTTGCAGCATTTGTATTTATGCATGTACATATTTTTATATTATATATAATATATATATATATATATATATATATGTATGCGTGTATCTATACATACATAGTTATGTATATATATATGTGTATGTATATACAAATGCACGTAATATATACATATATGCATATATATGTATGTTTATACATATGTATATATTATCCGGGAACCTCTATGTCGAAACTCGTTTTATGTGTCATGGTTGTTGGAGTTGTTTGGCAGGTTTGCCCGACAACGCGCGCGTATCGATGTGATCTCATTTGTTGCAAGGGATGGTTGGCACATGCTAGCTTGTGACAGGGATTCTGTTGACAGGGATGAAAAAGGGGGTTCGATGCTGGCTGTCTGGGCTGGGGGCAGAATCGCATGGAACTTTTACCTTCCCAGGGGATATCTCTATTTTGTTGACGCTTCGCGTCGCCCCACCAGTACATTTAGAAACGATGCCCAGGCGAGTTGAGGTGATCAGGGAAGTGGGGGAGCATGCAGAATAACGAAGGGCGGAGGAAGCCGTCCGATACCCCAAGAGGGTGAGGATGGTGGAGGAGAACGAGGAGGAGGAGGAGGAAAAGGAGGAGGAGGGTGAACATGAGGAAAGAGGAAGAGACAATGGACAAGGAGGAGGAGGAGGAAGAGGAGGATGAGGAGGAAGAGGAGGAGAAGGGGCGTCTTGGCGAGCCCAGGGCCGTCTTTAAGCGTCTTGGGTGCCTCCAGGGCCCTCTTGAAGTCCATGGGTGGCCTCTTGCGAGCCTCTCGGAGGCATCCTGGGCGCCTCTTGGGACCGTCTGGGCGCCTCTTGGGGCCATCTTGGGGCGCTCTTGGGAGCCTTAGGAGCGCTCTTGGGGCCATCTTGGAGGCGATCGATCAAAGAAGAGAGGTTCCCTAATTCGCCCTCCCCCTTTTGGGGAACCACCACAATTTCCTATTAGGGGGCGCTTGGAAGGTGCTCTTGGGCGCTTTGGGAGCCGTCTTGGGGCTCTTTTGGGTCTCTCCTGGGGCCCTCTTGGGCCATCTTGGAGCAATCTTGAGGCCTCGGATGGCCATCGGAAGCGAAAGGGCGAGAAATCACAAATCATTGATTTGCCTCAGGTTTTTCATGACTTTCGGCTTCTTGGGGGCCTCCTTGGAGGCCTCGGAGGCCTCTTGGAGCCGTCTTGGAACGTTCTTGGGGCCTCTTGGAGCATCTTGGGGGCCATCTTGAGGCATCGCGCGCTATCTTGAGCCATCTTGGAGCTCACCTGGGACTTTCAGGGGTCCTCTTGGAGCCGTTTTGGGCCATCTCCGGCGCTCCAACGCCTCGCCCCCCCCCCCCCCCCCCCTCCAGGCAAAGGGGTTGGGGGGGTGGGTCAAGGGTCCTCCTCCCCGCTCGCAAGCCGTTTCGCTCACTCCCACCCGTCGTCCCAACAGATACGTAGCACCCGAGCCTGGCCCGAACCGCAGCACATGCAGCACTCGTCTTTGGATACTCTAAAGTGGGTTGGGGACACAGGTGAGTGGAAGTGAACGTGTGCCCGCGGCCGCTTGGCTCAAAGCGGCCGGCCGCCTAAATCTGACTACACCTCAGCGCGAGGTGTACCATTCGCCATCGATGAGAGATGGCCCGTCGCTCCCGCGACGACCTACTACTGGGACTCTCGCTGCTACGATACAACAGAGTTGGAGCTGGGCTTCGCCTAAGGCGAAGCTGCTGGTTGGGCCTCCCAACCCCTTTCAAATTTGGTAGCGGAACTGGCCTATGGTGGTCAGCTCTTGATCTACTCCTCACCATCCACGGCACTATTTGGTGATCTACTGACGTGGTGGAACATCAGGGTTCAGTGGGCTTGCGCGGAGGAGTGTATATAACTACGCAACATAGCAAGGACACCTGCAGTGATACATCTGCCTACGCAGAGGCCTCTTACTCGCGTCCTACACCCCTGCGCTACTACACTCCTGAAGTCCACCCACCAACTCCAATTGGAAACTTCTTCGAATACATAATGCATGGGGGCATGCAATACGACATTGTGCCGCCTCCACCCCCCCCGCAAGCTTGCGACCGTACACCGCAACCCCCAACCAACCACGGCCGACTACGACCTGCGAGGCCACTGGATTGGCATAGCTATCTTTGGGTTCGCATGGGTTGCAATTGGGCGCGCGGTGAAACATATGCGTGGCGGAGACGATGCAAGAACGACCAGCCCCCGTTGGGACCCGTCTGGTCAAGTATCTTTCCGCGAGTTCGCTCGCGAGGCGCATGCCTGGATCAACGTGGCCACAGGCAACGCGACGCCCCCCCCCCCCCCCCCCCCCAACAAAAAAAAAACAAGCTGCAGCCTTGCAGCGAGACTTGGGGGGCCTCGCACGGACCATAGCCATGGGAGTTCCCCCGGCAGTTATCAATTTCGGCGTTAACATAGGTGGCCGCCATGCCGATGGCGTCACCTACAGCATGTTCCTCTTAAGTACGCAGTTCGAGATCCTAGAGAAGGAACGCCAACTCGACTCTGGTACAGCTCTCATTGACGTCCGAGTCCATGTAGGAGAACGGATCGACCAGATTCCGGCGCGCTTCGAGATAGCCCGCTATAAAGCTGAAACGACAGGCCTTAACATCTCCAACTTCCAAATTGCAACAGTCATCTTATTCGGAGCCCTTTGGGTGGGGATCGCGCGCACAACCATTCCTGCAACCGCTAAACCACCGCATGCCGAGGGGCCAGCAACAGTTTGACTCTCCACTTGAATGCGTGAGTTCATATGCTCACATTGCTGAGAGGACCCCATGGCAGTATGGGTGGCATCTTCAGTCGCGGTCGCCGAACCGAGACCTTCCACGTTGAGGCAAACGCAGGGCAACCTGCTAATAACGTCTGGAATGGCGATCCACAGCCAACAGAGACCACCACACTACTGACTCAGAATGGTGGTTCGGTCTCGGGGTCGCAAGACCCCTGGGCCAGGTTTCGGGGGCCGCTCGACGCGGTGACCCCTGCGCAAACCACAGCCCTATCGGGCTCAGCGGGGCAACCTGCTGCGCCCGACTTCGACTCTGGGACCGACGCCGACGCGTCCTCGGACGACGAGGCCACCGCGCTAGACATTTCCGACATGCCCACGTATTTCGCGGAAGAACAACAGGCGCAATGGTTATTCTTAGGATGCCAGAAACATAACAAGCAGGCGGATGGGGATTTCAGCTTGCAAGGCGCGGCGCACTATCCGACGGGCACTCAGGGGAAAGGGCAAGGGCCGAGGCAAGGGTAAAGGTAAACGGCGGCGGCTCTTGGCATGTTCGCATTTCTAGTGCCCCTTACTGGACCTCAGCATGGCGATGTTCTGAGGTGCAGGCAGGCGCCGTAGGCATGCATCAGAAAAAGGTAGGGGGCGCCGGGGCAGTCCGAAGGATGCGGACGGCCAAACTATGGGGCGCGATATCTGCCATTACACTCGACATTTCCGCCGTGAATGGCCTCAGGGCGATGGGGGAGGCAGAGGTCCGTCTATGCATCTGGCTCAAACTGACTCGGACATGCAGTGCGTTGTCTGGGAGTCACTGTTGGCCGACCCTGCCGACATCTCAGTTGCAGCTCTTAACTTCACGGCTGCCATGCATTTGAGTGCCAATGCGCACCTCGAGAGTTTTGCCGACGAGCTGTTCGAGGAGATATTCATTGGCCACAATGAGATCGATCTGGCAGACTGGTTGGCATGCCCATCGCGGGGCAGCTTGCCGATATCGAGCGCGTCGAGAACTTCCGCGTGCCCGCCGAAGGAGATGGCGAGATGGCGGCGACGCCCGCGGATGCAGAAGCATTATTCCTGCAACAGAGGAGGGGATGCAATTGATGCTTCGTCCTTGGGTTATTGCCAATCCGACAAACATGGAATTGAGCGTTGATGACGTTCTGCGTGGAAGCCCGCGAGATGCTGGCGACCTGTCTGAGCGCGTCCGGTGCGAGCTCGGCCACGACGAAGGACTTCAATCTACATGTGCAGCTTCGGGCCGCTCCATGAGCCGCCAGGGGCGATCGGCAAGCCGCCAGGCCTGGGGGCGTAAGTATCGCGCCGACGACGATGACGATGAATGGGAAGATGACGCACGTTTGGCGCGTCGCGGCCGGGTCCGCAGTGGCTCACCCGACCGCGCGCGCGCGTTCCAGCGGCGCCCCCTCTAGCGGCCTTCAGCGCCCTCATCCCCCTGGTGCGAGGGGGCCAAGGGCCCCTCCGAGGAAGGACAATCGACCTGGTGCTCTGGCGCTCCTCCGAGGAGGTAGCGCTTGCGTGGGCACCCGCGTCGAAGGGGGGAACCTCGCGAAGAAAATCCAGACAGCGAAATACAGCGCCTTGTTGACGGCTCGGATGCTAGATTGGCTCGTCAGTGCATAGGCCCAGATGCGACGCGACACTGGTTGAGCAAGGGTTGGACGGAGCGCCCCATTCGCCGCCGGCATTCTCTCCGTAAGGTTGATTGACGTGAAGAAGGCAAATTCATTTGCTCAAAATGGAGGGGGACTGTCAAAAAGCAAGAAGCCCTTATAAAGCGTGACTTCAAGAGGGCCATCAGCGAGGGGCGGGCACTTGACAGAGGCGATGTTTGCACGTGCTTCGAGCATGCCGACCGCGGGCTCGGCTGCCCCATGAGACGCCCATCAAGGAGCCCCAACTTCCGCAAGAGACCGTGGGTCTGGTCTCACGGCGATGGTCGGGGTCACTGCACCGATCCGAATACAGCACCAGACATCGAGCAGTTGACGGAAGACGATTGCGAGCAAGCTACAGCCCAAGAAATATCCCAATCTATGAAGATATGAAAAAATCTTTCACCTGTTCATCTTTTAGAGATATTCAACCGCGATTGAAATGCGGGGGGACCTGCTTCGCCCACACCAGAAGAAGTCGACCAGCAAGAAGATGATGAAGCTGAAGGCGTGGCCGAAGCGGTAGACCCCGCGGCAGCAGCTCCTCCAGGGCACGGCTCAGATTACTCCGATTCCCTCTCCATTGTCACGGACGTCACTTACGAAATTGACACCCCCATGGACATCGCCGCGGAAGACGTGGGTCTGTCCCCGAGGAACAATGCCGCTTACCGCGCTGGATCTGTAGTTTTGGTAAGGACTACGATGAACAAAAGACTTCGCGCAGCTGAATATAACCTGTCCATGAGGGGCAAGGCTAATTTCGGGAATATGGCATTCAGCAAACTTGATGGGGCGGGCCTCGACCCTGACGGAGACCCCATGCGATATGAGCCATGGGCACCTGCAGGGGCAACGCCAAAGGCTTTTCCTCCCAAGACAAGGATCAGGTCAAAATCAGAGAGGCCGATTGTTGTGCCGAAAAATCTTCTTCGAACTCTCCCAGGTCAACCGGTCCTGACCAGCTCAGGCCACCGCCTAAACAGAAGAAGAGGAAACGTCCAGATGACCCCAATCTTTGAGAAAGCAAGCAAGAGCGCCTTGCGGGGCAACGTGCTGATCGACGTCGATCCAGAGGACCAGCAGTGGCCGCCGCAGCAGCTGCATTTTGAAGCGCCAGCACTCCTACCCCAAAGGGCCCTGTACCACGTCGCGGCCCTACACCTGGCCGGACACGCAGGGCTAGCTGGACAATGACGCTGGAGGGATCATCGAGTGATGCTGCTTCATCGAGGCGCGGCGCCGAGCAGAGATTGCTGGAAACTAGATCGAAGGCATCAGGGACAGCCCCAAAAAAACAAAAAGCGCGAGCACTACAACATCAGCGAAAAGAAACGCCAGGATGTAGACATCAGCGCCCCTCAAAAGGACCCCATCGGGCGCCCAGAGGATCCGCAGGCGCGGCCTCATCATCGGTAGGTGCCCGCGCACCTGCAGCATCGGCAGCAGCCGAGTCTTTAGAACGGACTGATGAGCAAGATCAGAGCTCCGCGGGGCAACCTGCTTTTCCTCTTGAAATGCCTGCTGACTGCCAACAGTATTGGGAAAGTATACGCACCGCGAGGCGCACGGAGATCAACTCATCATGTCACCCCCGTATTGATGACGGGTCTGATCGATGCATCGTGGTGGGGTGCGACATCGAGGGTGCTGCCATCATTGCCGAGCAGGGCGCTCGCTCTCGTCAGGTTGCACGCAATATCCCGCGCAGGCGCTCGGCGCTCACGCATCTGTCCGAGAAATGCGACTCGACGGGGATCCTCAAGGCAGACAGAGCTGTTGGTCCAGATTTGGCATGTGAAAAACAGCGCTGCTGCTCAGAGTGGCTTACAACTGCTACTTGGCACAAACCATTTCACAACGCCTACCTCTCTGATAGGATCTGGACACTTAAGAAACATGCAGTGCCTGAAGCGCACTAAAACTCAATCGGTCTTCGACCAACTCATGGCGAAGTTCAAAGAACTGGCCGGCATGCCAATGCAAGGCAACGTCGCCGGGAGGTGCCAGAAATCGAACCATCGCAGGGAGACGGGCGGCGCCCCGCCACCCATGAGGAATCAGTGGCGGCCCCCGAGGCACACGCTATGGAAGTGCGGCGCGCAGAACTACAAGACGAGAAGAAACTGTTGGAGGCGACTCCAATAGACGAGCGTTCTATACCCGCACAGACGATCACTGACTGCAGCGCGCTGGCCACAGTAGCTGAAGAACAGCGGGGGCGCCTGCCTACGTGGGGGAACCCGCAGGACATAGACGCAACCGAGACATATCATGTCCGCTTGTTCCACGGACGAAGATGAAAGCTGCGGATTGAACTCTGACGAGCACGGCCGATGCGTAGAACTCTGCTTAACGGCCGAAATGTGAAAGGTTGTCTTTTAAGAACAACAGCACATGCCACTGTCTTTTGACCGCGTGACCATTGCGAGTATATGTGACCGCTGCGGCTACACGAGCTTCAGTCGTCAAGCAGAACGACTTTCTCACGAATTCGGATATCCAGGCAAATCCAGTCAAAGTATCGAAGCCCCTATACACTGAACTCAAGACATGGTTTGGCAAGCAGCGCATCAAAATACCAGATGTGCCCAACGTGCCAAACATCATGACTTCAAGGTGCGTCTAGGAATGGAAGTTTGTCAAGAATGAAAAAAGCGAGATGCAACGTTCCATCAGACTGCGCCTGACAATTCGGGGCATCATGGGCCTCGAAGCCTTCGACGTGGCAGCGCCCCCAGGACCGGCGGGGCGGCCAACTCAGCGACTACTCGCCAGCGCGGCAGCGTGCAGGAAGCAGCGGGTCATTGCGCCCCTCGACATCGACGCGGCTTCCCAGAAGGGGCTTACTTATCAAGAGCTTGCTGGTGCAATCGGTGGAAAGGAACGCGCGGCGTGCTTCGCATTGCCACCTGGCCCAGCATCTGTGCTCCGATCCCCCCCCAGGATTCGAGCGCTATGACGAGTCTAGACACTGCTTGCAGTGCCTCAAACCAGGCGCCGGTACCAAGGATGTACCAAGAGCCTTCTCAGTGAAGCTCGCGAAGACCACGAGAGGGTCTGGTCTTAACCCGCGTCTCGCGACGAGGAGTTCGAGACAAGCTCCAAACGTCTTGTGGACAAGCATCTCGATGACAGAAGCATGGCCGGCACCGAGGACGCTGTCGACCTGTTCGCCAAGTGTGTTGAGTATACTTTTTGTAGTTGCAAGCTCAACGAACACGCATATACCAGTTGCGCCGCGAGATGCGCAAAGGGCGGCGACGGGCTCCGTCGCGGTCGCGAACTCACGGGCGCAGATGCCGGGGCCAAGGCTTCGAGGATGGTTGCCGACATGTTTGTCAGCCTCAGAGGCGCTTTGGCCTACGCCCATATCACGCAGGCACGGTCGCTGGCACGTGCTGCATTACTGCAGCGCGCCCAAGAACCGACCCGCATGCAAGTGCGACGACCAAGCGCGATTGCCAGGAAGTCGCAGGCCTGCCCCAAGTAGATCGCCGCCTATCAAGCGGTGGCTCCATCGGGCGAGGTCGACCTGCACAGCGACTCCAGCTACCAGCGTCTGAGTGGAGATGCCGACGACGAAGTCAAAGGTTGCGGCGCTCGCGGGGCAAACCTGCCAAGGCGTGGTGGACGCGCGCGCTCTGGCAAGCCCGTCGTCCATCTTGTGGACGCGCACTGCAAGTCTCATCGCTCGATTGCAGGTCCGCTCGAGCGACTCAGAGTAAACGCTTGCAGCAGCCCGCGACCTGGAGGACTGCTATCCCACGATCGTCGCTCTGCCAGGGCTGCTGGCAGCCACTCAACTAGAGATGGCCGGCCTGAGCATTTAGGTCAACTTGACCGTCGATGCAGAAAATGTCTTCGAGTCACTGTCAATCGAAGACGTGGAGAAGCCGACTGACTGCGCTTTCGTGACACATTCGTTGGATACGACAAATGGTGGAGCGAGGCATCGTGCATTGTCTGCAGTGGTCTGACACCTGCGATATGACTGCGGTTGGCCAAACATGATCTAAAACGACACGCTCCCTACAGGGCTGGCCAAACAAGATCTTCTGAACCGCCTGAGGAACAGCGATATGCAGGTTAACTTTCCTGCGCGGTCAATTGCCTGCAAGGCAACTTGCACGCGGGTCAACCTGTCTCTGATGGGCCCGCCCGCTGCTGCCTACCTCGTTTAGTTTAGCGTTTTTTTTTTTTTTTTTCTGTTGTGCTGGCGGCGGACTCACGCTTCGTCTCCTCTCCTCCCGACCCTACAGGAAGCTCGGCAACAACGAGAGGTAGCGAGCGTTTGTCCGCGGCCGTTTGTTCTCAAGCGACCGGCCGCCAACATATGACTGCGCTTCGTCGGGGGGCACGCGGTTTGCCATTGAGGCCGGTAATGTATTCGCTGGACATGGCCCGTCGTTCCCGCGACTCTCCCTTGCTTTTGGGACGATCGCTACTACGGTGTAACAGAGTTGGATACGGGCTTCGCCTTAAGCGAAATATTTGGTTGTGTTTTCCCGACCTAGGCTCTGCCTAGAAGGGTTCTTACTCTCTTAGCTTAAAGGGGCGGGCAGTGCAAAGCGCCCCGGGCGGTCCCCCCAGCCCCCGCCCCGCGGTTCCCCCAGTCGCGCCCCCTGGGTTCTCCCAGCTTAGCTTAGCTTAGCTTAGCTTAGCTTAGCTTAGCTTAGCTTAGCTTTAGTTTAGCTTTAGTTTAGCTTAACTTAGCTTAGCTTAGCTTAGCTTAGCTTGGCTTATATCATCTTAACTTAGCTTAACTTAACTTTGCCTAGCCTAGCCAAACTTAGCTTAATTTAGATTAGCCTAGCTTAGCTTAGCCTAGCCTATCTCATCTTAGCTCAGCTTAGTTTAACTTAGCATAGCTTAGCTTGGCTTAGCTTAGCCTAACCTAGGTGAGCTTACCTTAGCATAGCTCATCTTAGCTTAGCTTACATTAGCTTACATTAGCTTAACGCAGCACTCGTACATCATATCCTAGCACATCATAACCAAGCAAAGCATAGCATAGCATAGCCCATCATATCATAGCAAAACAACAAACACATACCAACAACGCAACAACAACGCAACAACAGCTGTAACCGCAAACGCGCAAGCAAATGCAAAGGCACAAACAAAGGCAAGAGCAACAGCAAAGGCAATGCACACCAAACGCAACACCAATGCGAACATGTAGATGTATATGTAGACGTAGTGTAGGTGTAGATGTGGTTGCAGGTGTAGATGTAGATGTAGGTGTCGATGTAGGTGTAGATGTCGATGTAGATGTGAGTCTAGCTGCTGTTGTTGGTGTAGATGTAGATGCAGGTGTAGATGTAAATGGAGCCGTCGGTGTAGATGTAGATGTTGTTTTCCTAAATGCTCCAACTCCTAGGTAGGGTCGCACTGGGATTTTTTTGTCAAAAACCCTTCAAACTGTGGAAACCCACGTGGGCCCCCTTGTGGTGGTTTCGATCGAAATCCTATATGGAGCCATGGAGCGTGTGATGGGGTGTGGGGAACACATGCAACATCCTCCCTTGGGGGTTCCTGTGGAGCCCCCCATGGCCACAAAACGTGTGACGGATATGCCAGAATGCTTGACATGCGGAGGGCGGAAACAGGGACGGGGAGGCAGGGGAGGAGTAAAGGCAAGCTAGGTGCGCTCGCGTCATATCTGACGTCCTACCCCTCCCTCCCATCCCTTACCACGGCGCTGATTTTCTCTATCCGCGGACGCGTGTCGTAGCGGACCTGTGGCTCCGCGCGCGCGTGCGTAGTGGGTGGTGGTGCGCGTGCGTGCGTGCGTGCGTGCGTGTGTGCGTGGTTGTGGTGCTGGTGCTGGTGCTGGTGCTGGTGCTGGTGCTGGTGCTGGTGCTGGTGCTGGTGCTGGTGCTGGTGGTGGTGGTGGTGGTGGTGGTGGTGCGGCGCGGTGGTGGCGGGCGGATGGGCGCGCGAGAAAGAGGCCCGCGCTGGGGCGAGAACGCCATCCTGAACGACGGAGGCCAAACACCGATCCGAAAATGAGGCCGACGCTGCAGCGGGAACACGATCCGGAATCATTCGGGAGCAGAAATGAGGCCGGCGCCTCAGCGAGAGCAGCATTTTGAAAAAACGCAAGCGAAAACCCGTTTCCCGGGAATCCTGTGTGCAGAAAAACAGTACGCAGGGGGGGTGTCGGATATCTTCGGGACGCCATCTGGGGAAGTGGGAGAGTATTTTCATATTGTGTAATTGTAAAGGAGGCGTGGGGCGCTGTCCTTTTCTAAACGAGGACCCAGCACCACAGGATGGCCGGGAAGAGCAGCAGCGTGTAACACATGACGAACACACGTTTTGAACATTGAGTCTTGCGAGGTGGGCGACCCCGACGGGGCCGCGGACGCCCTGCGCCTGGTCACCATGGCCCACCACCTCCGCGACCGCCCGGACGAGGCTTCCCGCGTGGCACGCGAGGAGCTGATCGGTTTCCGGAGCGCGAGCCACCGAAGGGGCGAGGCTCGGGGCAAAGGGGAAGGTCGCAGGTGATTTCTCTCACGAGCGACGGGCATGTCCGTATCCAGGCCCACGCGTTCTGGAGTTCGGGGCGCGATCCCATGGATACGCGATCGCATGGATACGTTCCGTTCTTGGCATCCACGCGAAACCGCTCCGTATCCATGGGGTCGCGGCAGAGGGGCTCAGCCCGCGAGGCCCTGTATGCTTCAAGGTTCGAGGCATAGATTGGCATCTCACGCTCAAGATCTCCGACAATGTGAGTTATTCAATCCTGGCGCGCTTCCTCGATTTCGGCCCTGGGGCCCGTCATGGGGCCCCAGGGCTACCAAGCATGGATGTGTGACAGAAAACTAGATCTGGGAAATCAAAGGGTCGGGACCTTTGGGGTGGCCCCCCTGGCAGCTTGAGCAACACACGACAGGTGAGGGGGGGTGGGAAGCTTTTGGCTTCTGGGGGCCCTCGCCGGGCCCAAGGACAGTGACAACACGATTCGGGGTTGAAATCTGGTCCTCGGTCGTCCAGGATCCGGACCTCCGGGGTTGTGGAAAAAAGGTGACGTCGGGGGTATGGGTTGCGTTGCATATTTTGGGGGGGCCTTGCCTGTCTTGTAAACTAAGTTCTGTTCTGATATACGGCGCCGATTCGGCATGGATTGGACGGTGAGTTGACACATGACGCAGTTTCGACATGTATTCAGCGCGGATAGCGGCGCGACGTGTCCCCCATACGATGGAACATAATTAAGGTAGCGAAGAGCAGGGAGCGATCTAAGCATAAACGTTCGGAAGTCCGCGAGGTTTTTGGGGGCTTGCCCTGGACCCCGTTGGCGGCGCCCTCGGCGCGCTCCACGCGGTGTGTATGTGTGTGTGTGTGTGAGTGAGTGAGTGAGTGTGTGTGTGTGTGTGTGTGTGTTTTGTTTGTGTCTGTCTGTCTGTTTGTGTCTGTCTGCCTGTCTGCCTGTCTGTCTGTCTGTCTGTCTTTCCGTTCCTGTCTGTCTGTTTGTCTGTCTCTGGCGGCGCCCCAAAAGATCTCCGCGGACTTCCGACAGGTTCTGTTTACGTTGTGGCTTTGTTCTCTAAGGCAGTATTGCCGCCGACGCTGATGCCGCTTCCCTCGCGCGCACGCCAATGGGGTTCGCCCTCATGGGGAGTCCTCCGTTCCGATCCCCTCTTCCATCCCCTTTTGATCCCCTCTGGCTGACCCGGGCTTCGGAGCCATCTGGAGCCGACCCTTTTTGCCGTCCATCCGCTAACCTGGGTTTGGGAGCTAGTGTGTGGTCGGCCTGGGCTCGCGACATGGCCCTGGCTGGCCCCAGTCAGCGCTGACTGGGTCGGCCCATCCCGCATCTCGCCTCCGCCCGTTTGCGCCTCTTGGGGTGCCCTCGTCGCCACGCCGGCTGGGTTTGCCTCGGAATCTGGGCCAGGGCGCGCCCCCGGAGAGGTTCAGCGAGCACGGCAGGTTCGCGCCGCACTGACGTGGCGGCGACCCCAGCGCGGGCGTTCTGGGTCGAACGCCGCCAGCGGTCCAGTCTGGTCGGGCATCGGTCGATGTGCGCTGTTGGAACGCCGCGATTGTTCAGAGTTCATCGATCCGCGCGGTGTCAGAGGCCAACGCCTGACGTCTCCGCTTATCTAGCGGTGCCAGTATCTTTCTGCTGCCCCTTATTGACAGGCCGCCATGCTGTTCTCCCTGGCCGAGGCGGACTTCAGGGACCACGGGCCCGTGGAGTCGGTCGGGCCGGCGGAGGACCCGAAGTAGGAACAAGTGAATTGGGGGTTCCAGCGCCGATCCAAGAGATCCGCGCGGGACTCCGGGAGTCCGTGTGTTATGGTGATCGTGTCTTCCTCCAAGGACGCCCGCGGCCTCTTTCACCAGCTCGGGGACCTTAAGATGGAGGGCAACGTGGCGCTCGCGCTGGCGGAGATGCACCTGGCGGCCCGCAGCGCTCTCGAGGCGCAGGCCGCGGCCAAGGACGCCCTGGCGGTCTTCACTGAGCTCGCGGACGAGAGGGGGAAGGCCCGAGCCCTGGACAGGCGTTGGCGGCGCGCACAATCGGGTGGCGCAATTGGTTGTGGGCCTTCCAAGAAGGTGGCGCGCTTCTCAGAAGGCAAGGACCTTCCTGGAAGGGCCTGGAGGCTTCCAAGGAGGCTTCCTAGAAGCCTCCAGCAGGACTTCCAGGAAGGCCCCTGCCTTTGAGAAGCGTCCTTGCCTTGTTCAAAGGCCGCCCCCTCGCGTCAGGCACTGTTTTACTTCTGTGGTCCAGCGATGACTCGGGTTATCGTGCCCGCCCCCCACCCAGAATGACTTGATCTTGTCGGTTGCGCAGGCTCGAAGGTGGGGGGTGCAGGGAGTTCACTTACAGAAGCATCATCGCAGCATCGTTAGCAGCAGTATGAGACGCAGTGCTGGTGCGCGCGGGCGTACGTGAGGCTGCCCACTGCGAAACGGTTTGGTTACCTCGGTCGTCAGCGCACCACCCCCCGGATAATTTGGGTCATCGCCGGAAAGTACAAAACGATCTCTTACATTGTTGCACGTGCCCCCCAAGATTGGCGCACGCCCACTTCGTGATCGACCGGGACGATGCTGGGCTGGAGTCGTTGGAGGATGGGCGCTCGGTAGTGGGGTGGCGACATTCAAGAGAGGGAGCATATTCTAGGCGATACTCCACCAGCCCATCCAGAGACGATGCCCAGGCGAGTTGCCCTGATCAGAGATGTGGAGTCGCATGCAGTGAAATAAGGGGCTGTGGAAGTCGTCATTCCCTAAGAGGGGGATGATGGAGAAGGAAATGGTCAAGGAGGAGGGGGAGGGAGAACCTCTTGAGGCCTCTTGGGGGTCTCTTGGGAGCCTCTTGGGAACCTCTTGTGGGCCTCTTGGGGCCTCTTGGGCGCCTTTGGGGGAACTCTCGGAGCACTCTTGAGAGCCTTGGGAGCCATCTTGGGGCCATCTTGGAGGAGTTCGATCAAAGAAGTGGGGGCCTCCGTTAGCCTCGCCCTTTCAGGAGGCCAACATTGGGCCCAAACCCACGTAAGATCAATCTCGCCTCTTAGAAGATGGCTTCTTGGGCACTAACGACCCGCGACCGCCTCCAGTCCAGACCCAGGGGGAGGGGGGAGGGGAAGGAGTCAAGACACCCACCTCGCACGCAAGCAGTTTCGCTCTTTCCCACCCGCCTTTCCAACACATATCTAAGTTAGCACCCGAGCCTCAGCATGCTCGGATGGTAAGTTTTCTGGGAATGCGCAATCGGTGTCTGGTGGGTCTGCACACAGCAGGCAATATGCCAGCACCCTCGCCGTCCCTGTCAACAACGAAAAAGGACAGTGTTCGTGGGAAGTGCATTTTGTATTGTGCCCGTTGACAGGGATGGCGGCCCTGCGCACAGCAGGCAATATGCTGGCAGCCCCACAGCCCCTGTCAAGAAACAATACAAAGTGCTCGTGGTGCCATCGAGCATGACCCAGGATTTTGCCCCAAAGTGTATTTTGTATCGTTCCTTGACAAGGACGGTTGTGGGGGCCCTCATGGGGACGGATTGGCTGCTGGTCGCTTGTGGGAGGGGGTGTCTAGTAATGGGAGAATAATTAACACCTCCGCGAAGGGAAAGAAGAGGGTTGGAAGAGGAAATGCTCTGAACCACTCGCGCCCTACAGGGCTGGTCGGATACCAGTACCACTACCCACCTCCCGTCGCCACGGCAAGACTCGTCTCGAAGTTTTGGTCAGATCGCACCGCTGAAAAAGTCCAGGGATCAGCGGAATCTGTATTGTTCTGTCCCCCGTTGTCGAGGATTGCAGGGAAGTTGCTCCAAACGGCCACAGCCCACGGCCCACATGGAGTCGGCAAGGTGCACGTTTCTCCACCCACTGTTTCATGTCCCCCCCGTTGGCCCGGCGGCCCCCGAACGGTGTGGTGACCGCCCCGCGTGGTGGGTTAGTGGGGGTTCGGGGTCACTGCACGGCTTTGGGATTCGGGTCGTTCTCCGAGGACGTCTCGGGCGACAGGGGCCTCCAGGGTCTCCAAGCCATGCGATGATGGACCACGCGATGAGGAGGTCTTCAGGGACTCCGACCCAGACATGTCATGTCCTGCTTTTTCCAGAACGGGTCCCCAGAAGTCCCGACCCTTTTCCTGGTGCCAGGGCCCGGCGAGTGCCCCAGGTGTTCGAAAATGGTCACAAACCGTCCGTCGTGATTCCGTAACGACGCGAGCATGTCTGGGGAGGTCATCACGCGGTCCGTCAACGCACAGTCCTGGGACCCCGAATCAACGAACTCCCAAGAGCCCGAGAGGACTCCCTGGCCCTGCTGCGGGGCCTCGACGACAGCAAGGGCGTTGCCGCGGCGATCAACGCGCGGGCGGAGACCCGCCTGCTGCGGGGAGACTACCGGCAGGCCATGCTGGACGCGATCGATTCGCTCGGTATCTCGCAGCGGATATCGCGGAACAGAGAATGTTATAAACATAGGCGTTTGGAGCTCCGCGCGGATTTGTTGGATCGGCGCTGGAACCCCCCTGACGGCGCCTCTGGCGCGCTCCGCGCGCCAGGGTGAAGGGGTCCAGCGTCGATCCCAGAAATTCGGCGACGTTTCAACAGTTTGTGTACACGTAGTTCTTTATTCCGTCAGGATAGGCTACGCCAGGGGTCACGCCGCCTCGCTCGCGGTCATCGTCCACGCACACCTCGGCGGCGGCGAGGGCAGGAAGGCGCTGCGGACGGCGACGGAGGGCCTGGAGAGGATACGGCAGGCTGCGGTGCGCGACAGGCGCTGCCATGGAGCAACCGGGTCATGAGGCTTTTCTCTGTTTGGGGGGCTCTTATTGGGGCTCGTCGAAGAACGATACCAGGATAACACATTGGTTCTTGGTCGAAAGAAGCAGAGGTAATGATAATGGCACGGTCCGGTATTTCCAAGATTTGCAGTATTCCCCAACCTCCCATAATGTTTTACACGGGCTGCAGAAACGATAAGCGCTAGTTGTTCCTTGGGCATCCTGGAACGCAGTCTGAGCTAATCCTATCATAACCTCATTCACGTCCTACCTGGTAAGACCCCAGGGTCCAGGACCCGTTCCCGTCGTGACCCGTCTGTTTCATGCAAAAGGCGGGCAGAAGTGATGGCATTGAACACGTTAATCTACATGGCTCCGCCACGTGTCCGCGACCACCCATCGTCCCGCAAGGCAGCGTGGGCAGCAGTACATCCGTACTCGGCCGCAGCCTAAGGATGATTGGTTCGCGCTTTCCAGATTTGTTTCGTCCGTATTGGGATTCATCCGTGTGGCCATCGTCTTGTTCTCCTCCTGCGACCGCTTGCGAATCCCACCCCTGTGGGGCGAATCGACGCCGCAGTATCGGACACCCCACGTGGGAGCTCCCTTGGCACGAGAGATCCTTCAGACATCTGCCAGTGATTCCGAATCTGGCCGGCAGGGGTTGGGCTCTTGTGTCACTGCCTATACTGTTCCGTCCAAGCCCGCGCGTGAGAGCCGCACGCCGGCCCGGCGGCTACACGCCTACACCACGACGGGCAACCCCGACGCGCAGCCTGATGTGCCGAGGGAGGCCTTCGCCGCCGCGGAGGAGGCCCTGGAGCTGTGCAGAGAGCTGCGGGACAAGAAGTGGGTGGCCTGGGATGCAACTCCTGGGAGGTCAGATTCAAATTTAGAGTCGACGCTGGTAATTCCCTGGTCGAACAAAGTTGTCTAATCCAGCTGAATCCCGCTCAATCTGGCTCAATCCCGCGCAATCCGGCTAAATCGTGCTCAATCCAGCCAAATCCTGGGCTCAATCAAGTGCGGCTCACCCGGCTCACTAGCTTTGTATTCAGGCGTATGAATAGTCCTGGATCGTTCTGACGAAGGCTTCACAGACGTTGCCTCCCAAGGTGGCAAGCGCCCTGCAAACAGTCGCCCGGTTCCACATCCTGGCCGACCGCTTCGCCGAGGCGCGCGAGCTCCTCGAGGACGCGCTGGAGGCCTGCATGGACGCGGGGAACACCTGGGGCCAGGCGCTGGCGCTGTACACGCTGGCGGACGTGCACCTGCACGAGAAGGGCCACAAGGATTCCGGCATGAAGGAAACGGGCCCTGCGGGGAACGGGTCCCGAGTTTTTGCGCCGTGCTGGCTTCCAGGGGCCCCCCACGGGCCCCGGGATGGTCAGGAAACGACTCTTTTCTTCCAGGTCGTACACCAGGCGGTGCGTGGACAGACAGAGCGCGGCAAGGACAGCAGACGCAAGCACTTGGAGAATCACAGTGAGAGAATGTGATGGCGCCTCGTGCGCTTCCAGCCCGATTCAGACTGGGCTGCGTCGACTGTCGCGCGAACACCGCCGAAAATGCCTACTGCTCGTATCAACTTGGTGGGGGTGAAATCTCTGCTCGGCGCACCTCTGCGCCGCACTACGGCAGCAGTCGCCGGCGTGAAAGAATTCGGCGCGAACGTGGCGCGGCGAAGCAAACTGTTCTCACTTGAGCGCAGCACGTCGCCGAACAGAGGGATCTGCCGGTACAGTAGCAGTGTGCTGGCTCATGTGCGGTGCGCACGGGTCAGTACTTATGCGTTTGGTTTGTTTGACAACCATGACGGTTTGATGCCAATGATCTTTCTGATGCATTTGTTCTTGAAGCCGTCCAGACGATGTGTCTGGTTTTTGTTCAAGCATGCTTCAGCGAGCCCATAGAGCAATTACGATTCCACTTCCGACGAGAACAACAAGTAATTTGCCTCTCCGAGGCGGAGAGGAATGGTACCACAATTTACTGAGCGACGATAACACCCCCTTTGCGTCCCCGATCTTGCGCCCTAGTTCAGGTCCCGCGTCTGCGGCGGCTGACAGACGTGCAACTAAGTATTGAAACTGCTTTACTTGCTTACGCGCTGTGCCATCCGGGGCACAAACGTTCCCTTTCGCTCTCACAGCACGGACCTGGAACTTGGCCACTGCCACCCAAAGCCGTACCTGCGACCCTTCGTCAGAAATTGTTTTCAAGTGTTCATTCAAGACCACGTTGTCTGTACCGCAGGGTGGCGTTCGCGTAGACGCCCTCGCACAAGTCTCCCTTCATGTAAGAATCCTTCGCTCCACCTACCAAGAGACCGTCAGCGTTGTGCAGTAGCACTGTCATCACGAGAATCAACAGCAGTGGGCTGAGCGTGCACCCTTGAGAGATGCCAGACAGCTGCGGCATCGGAGCAGAGTCGATATTGCGTCCGCTGACCACACATCCTCTCAGTCATCATCACGCGTATCATTGTCCGAAACTTTTCTGGGATCACTAGCTTCCTAAGCGCGTCCACTAAGCTGTCAGTGTGGATGCTTTCGGACGCTCTCGCCAAGTGCAGGGCGACGAGGGTAACAGAGCCGTTCTTCTTTGCCCTCGCCGAGTCTATGTTCCGCTTTGCTGCGTAAATGGCGTGCTCCGTACTGCGCCCAGCACGGAAGCCAAATTGGGTTCGCCCCAGTTTGTCGTCGATGCCAGCGTCCAGCAACCTTGCCTTCAACATCGCCGAACGGACTTTAATTGCGACGCGTTGCAAATATTGAGGGCGACAGTTGTCGCAATTGGTTGGGTCTCCCTCCTTGCATAGCGGGCGCCCTTTCCAAGCGCACCGTGAATATGGGAGTTTCTTGCTGTTCCAAGCTTCGTTGCAGATGTCTAGCAGCCACTGCAGTTGCCCCTGGCTCGTCGGCCAGCGCCTTGTACACCTCTGCTGTGACGTCTTCAGGTTTGCAAGATTTCTCAGAACGCATGCGTTGCAAAGCTCCCTGGAGATCCACATTGTGAATCTGCCCAAATTGATATTCAAGCGAGGGTAAATCATGTCCTCCGTATTCGGCGTAAGAATGACGTGTCGCACATGCCATTGGATCGTGTTCAGATGTTGTGCGAACGTCTTTGCACGCTCGTCTGTCGCGACGGGGTCATCCGCGCTGTTACTCAAACGGCCTTGAGATCTCGCTGTCGGTTTCGTCATGCTTTTGATGCATCCCCAGTCACCAGAAGCAGTAAGATCTTCCAGTCATCTGGCACGATCTTGTTTAGCAGATCGTTTGACAGACTTCCTCAAAACGAGCTCTGTTTCCCAATCTCCGTCGACGTGTGCCTGCCGCCGGTCACTCCAGAGAGACAGCGTGCGTTGGGAGATCCTCGGCGTGCGCACCATGTCTGGCACGACGGCCTCCACAACGGTCAACACAGAGCTCGAAGTAACTTGGCAGCGCTGGGACAAATGGCTACAGTGAGACAACGGCGTAGTCAATCTCGAAACCTCTCGCGACAAAGATTTAGGCCCAGAAGGTGACCCGAGCTTCCCCCAATATTTACGCTTTCGTCTATGCTTCGTCTCCTGCCTGGACTCCGCCTCGACGTTCACGAAGTTTGCTAACTCTGGGTAATGGTGAGATGCGGGGGTGGTCGTCGTGTCACTCCGTATGTCCATCAGATTTCTCTCCAGAGGCACTGGGACCAGCAGCAAGTCAAGGGCGTTGTAACCGTTGGCCGTGATGGGGCTAACGGGCCGGAGTTCAAGGCTCGTGGCATGTGCTTTGAACTCCAGTGGAAGATTGAACACAGTTTTCGCGACGATGGAATCAAACTCTTTGTCATAGATCCATGACTAAATCGCGTTTTTTTCCTTCGCCGCTTCCCGGCCGAACGAATGTTCACCCATAGCACCCTCCTGTTCAGCCCGTCCTCCATCAAATCTGGCGTTCCAGTCGCCGAACACCAGCCGATGACCATAAACCAAGGAGTGCCGCCAAATCATTGTGTAGGCGGTCGCCACAGCTCAGGTTCTCATCCGTCGGTTTGTCGTTGTGCGGGGCGCTCGCAGTGCATAGCGTGAGCCGCCCAGCGCCAGTGCGGACTTTGATAGAGGCAATGCGGTTGTCCAGCTGCCAGTAAAGAAATACTCGCGGACGAAAGCTTGGAGCGATAACGAAACTTACACCAGCAAGTTCGGGACGCGCGCCCCGATGCCCGCTATCCGGGACGCTAAGGCGCTGGCTTCCCCCCAAGCGCGGCGCCATGGGCGGCAGGAACAACAACGGGCCACTGGCCCGCTGGCCTAGTTGCTACAAGTGTGTACCCGACACCCCTTTGGCCGAAGGCTCCACCGAAATTCGCCTTTTTGTGGCCCGACTCTGTCCCTGGTTTCGCTGGGTCTACTTCAACGGTCACTGGTGCTACTTTTGTGAGCCCTGTCAGAAAGAAGTCTACGGGAAGGACCACTTCTCCGCCGCTTCTCATCTAGGCGAGCTTGTACGAACGTGGGCAAGCGAGTGGCACGACCCCCACACGTAGACCACTGTGGGCAATATGTGGGTCCGCATGCAGGG
The DNA here is from genome assembly GCA_963575745.1 of Prorocentrum cordatum. Taxonomy (NCBI): domain Eukaryota; class Dinophyceae; order Prorocentrales; family Prorocentraceae; genus Prorocentrum; species Prorocentrum cordatum. The sequence goes on from CAUYUJ010003335.1 coordinate 1,746,092, forward strand.
AGGAAGCTAAGACAAAGTCTTGGGACAGACGGTGGAGCGCTTAACGCTGGAAAGGCAGGCAATTCCTTGAATACGACATGGCGGGTGGCACCAGGCAGCTGCGGAACATCTCTGTCCCCGAAGACTGGGGCCACTTCCCCCACAGCTACCCACTACCTGACGCACCTCAGGACTACGTCTACCCCCCCGGCACCAAGGTCGACCCCAGTGTGACCCGAGATCCCTTCAAGGCACTCCCTTGGCACATCGGCGCCAACCTTTCTATCGGTGTCACCCCCACTCTGGTCAACGCCGTTGACCCCGCCCCTCCGCCTCCGGCTGACCCCCCGCCCTGGCCCCCTGGAGCGCTTCCCCAACCGTCGAGCGTTGGCTCGCCCAGCACGTGCGCGGGGCCGACCCCCACCGCCCCGCGCGGATCGACTAGGGCGCGAAGCCTCCCCCCGCATAGTTCTAAGCCCCTGGCCCAGGCGTGGACCCAATTTCCGGGTCCGCCAGACCCTTCCCATCTTGCAGCCGCAATCGGGCAGCTGCGCGAGCGCCCCACGACCCACCCCGGGGCGAGGACGCTCGTCAGGGTTCCCCTTTGTCAAGTCCCAGGCGCCATTCGCCCCCCTTCCGACTGGCCCCATGCAATAAACGCGGCACACGCCTTCAATTGATCACGTGGATAGAGACCAGAGCCCTGATCGAGCCGCGCGACGACGGGGCCGACCGGGCGCGCAACGAGCTCCGGCGAATAGGCATGTCGATCACAGAGTTGGCGAAGAACACGCGCCTTGGGGACTGCGAGGTCTACGAGATCTCAGACAGGATCAAGCCCTGCCACAAGGGGGCCTATTTCCGACTTGGCTGGGCCCGTGGCCATTTGATCAAGCGCAGGAGGTCCGACGGCCTTTGCTCCGAGAAGCCGATCCTCTCCATCGCGGGCCGCCCGGCCGACGAGATCGCCGCGTTCGAGGTGGCATGGCTCGGATTAAAAGAGCTTTGAAGCGCGCTCTCCGACGCGGAGTGCAGGCGCATAGGTTTCAATAAGGGCTTCATATACCTTTCCAACACGTGCCTCGTCAAGCGCAACCGAGAGAAGTTTGGCCCCCTTACCCCCCATTTGACAGGCGCCCCCCCCATCG
>CAUYUJ010003335.1:1752218-1767661 GCA_963575745.1 Prorocentrum cordatum
CGAGGTCAGGATGGTCGAGTACTTGCGCGACTTGCACCCGCTTCTGGACGACCAATGGAGGGAATATGCCGCGGAGAAGGGCAAGGGCGCGGTAGGCTCCGACGCCCCCGGAAGCTGGGGCCCACCCCGGCTGCGCCCATTTCTGAAGAAGGTATGCGGCGACTTGGTGGCGCCTACCGACCTCCCCAAGGACTTCCATTGGCAGGGCAAGCGGCTTGCCGCCGCCCGTGTGGTTGCGGAGTTCTGCGTTCACTCTGCGGACCCCATCCATGCTGCACTGCTGGCTCGTGCACTCAAACCGACGGCCCCATGCGTGGTCCTTCCTCGCTACGACACACCCTGGAAACCTTTGTGGACTTCCTGACGCAGGTCAGTTCAGATAAATCCACCTTCGGGACAGCACAAGAGCTTGCCAGGGACGCTCCCATGCGAATCGCACAGGAACTGCGCAGGTAGGTCGACCCCACCCCCAACTGGAGGCACAGCAGCAGTGACGGGTGGGCAAGCCTTGGCGCGCGGCACCCTGAGACGTCCGATCCCCCGGCGGAGTTCCAACCCTTTGCCCCCCCCGCTCCCCTGGCGACCCTGGCTTGGGCGACGGTGTGGCGCGCTCTCTTGCGTCGTCTGTGCGCAGTGGCACCAGCCCACCCTGCAATCGCCGAGCAATCTCGCGCTCCCCTGACGACGCCCGCACGCTGCTTGCCAGCCCCGCTCCTGCCGCCCCCCCCCCCCCCTCCACCACCGCCGCCACCGCCGCCAAACCGCCGCCCTGGGAAGCCTTGCTCCAGTCTCGAAGGGCGGCGGTACTACTGGCCGTGGGGATGATGTTTCGGGGGTTTCTGCAGGCGGCCCCCGAGACGGCCTACCCGCCTCGCAACGGGGGCACCAAGGGGCACCAGCCGCTCTGTCTCCGACCTCGAGCTCAGAGTCATTGGTGGTGGCCCCATTCCCCGGATAGTCCCGAGCACGAAGACAGGCCCCGCAGCCCCGCATCGCCCGCCTCCGACCCCCGCGGCCCCTCCGCATTCGCTGGGCGGGACGACAGGAATCTCGCGCGCCTGCCCGCGTACCGAGGGAACCCCCTGCCGCCAGCGCGGGGGGGGGGGCGCGGCTGGAACGAGGGGCGGTGCGAATGCCGCCTTCGCCGCCACCGCGAGACCAGTCGCAACAGCCCCTGCGGCAGCCATCGGGCCGAATGGGCAGGGTGGCCCAGCTGGGGGTCGGACGATCGTTGGAGCCAGTCCACGCGGACTCACGCAACCACGCGCGGCGACCCCCCCACCCCCCGGTCTGTCCCCTGACCCTTTTGCAACAGTGCCCGAGCCGACTACTTACCGGACCTGCGCGACCAAAGCAGTGCCCAGGCCGAGCGCGCACAATACTTTCGCGACCCAGAGACAGGGCTGGAGAGAGTCGTGGTCCTGGGCCCCATCGAAGAGGCCTCCGCTGAGACCGTGAAAAAGGCTCCAGAGGAAGTTGGGCGACGACTTCACTGGCGCATGGCATCAATGGACAACCACGCATCCCCCGCCCACAGGCCGCCCCTGCGCTGACCCTACGCGCCAACCGCCCGAGTCCTGCTCGCGCATCCTTGACGAATGGCTCCACCACAAAGGCAACGTCTTCAAGATGAGCACTGCGCTCCAGCTCGGGGTCAACTGGGAGTCTGTCCGCGCCCGCATCCACGACGGAGGTGGAAACACGGGCACCCCCGGTGAAGCCAAAGGCAAAGGGCCGCGCGAAGACAGCGACGCCCGGTGGATTAGAACTGCGGACCCTAGGAGGGCAACGGGCTCGCGCCAGCCCTGGACACACTCCTAGGCCTTGCCATGTTCGCCCAGGTGCTATCACACAACTGCACTACTGGGCGCGCTTCGTTACCACTGGGTGCCGCCCAGGGCCCCACCCCTCCTGGCCATGGGGGCGGCCAGCTCTTCTGCGGGCCTGTGCGTGCGCGCTAATACCACCTCGGGCGCGCCCAGCTGGGGCTGTTGTCCCGTCCCAGAGTCCCTCTCTGGGCCCATGCCCCGGTCATATAGCAGAGCTTGGAATCCGAGCCTCCCACATACCCTGAGAAGCCCTACATGCCGCCACGCTGGTTCCAGGCAGGCTGCGCGGTCCGGCGGAAAGGGGGCGAGGAGGGGAGAAGCAGGCAGACGACGAACGCCCAGGCAGGAGGCCAGGGCCGGCGGGGCGGGCGGGCAGGCAGAAGACGGGCCAGGCGGAAACAGCAGGCAGGGAACAGGAGGAAAGGAAAGGGAGGGAAGCAACGACACCAATTTGCGGCCTCTCTCCGCCTGGATGACTGCCGCCCCCTTCGGCACGCTGCAGGCAGCGCGGGGGCTGGCCCACTCTCTAGTGGGCCCCTGCTATTGCTAGAGCCCCTGCGGCAGCCCTCCTTTGCAGCGCCCTGCTGCCCCGCGCACCTGCAGCGGCTTGCGTGCTCTCTCCTGGGGGAGCCTGGCATACGCGCGACGGCCCATCGGACTACTTCCTCGCGGTTGTTCGCCGCCCCCTCCCCCCCTTTCAACGGGCTGACTGTGCTGAGTTCGCCTGGGGCGCTACCTCATGCCTGAAGCGACGCTCCCATACGCCCTGCGGGCTGATGGCCGCCACCCGGCGTCTGCTGCTCCCCCGCGCAAGGTGTTCAGGTTCGAACGTCTTCCCATTAACTCTGCGGCTGCGAGCCGCCCCCCCCTCTCCTGGTCGGCTGCCCTCGCCGCGTCCACCAGGGGCGCTTTCTCGCGCGCGACTGACTCAACTCCCGCGGCTGTCAGCCGCACCCCAACGGCGCATCGGCAGGTCTCAGGCGAAACCATTTCCCACCACCCCGCGGCTGTTAGCCGCACCCCAGCAGAGCGTCGGCAGGTCTGAGGCGAAACCTTTTCCTACCATCTCGCGGCTGTCAGCCGCGCCCGAGCAGAGTATCGGCAAGTCTCAGGAGTTGACCTGATCAGGGAAATTGTGGGGCATGCAGAAGAAACGCGGTCGGGGGAAGCCGTCCGAGGTGGGGGGAGGGAGAGGAGAGAGGAGGGAGGATGAGGACTAGGCGGATAAGGAGGAGGAGAGGGAGGAGGAGGAGGAAGAGGAGGAGGAGGAGGAGGAGGAGGAGGAGGAGGAGGAGGAGGAGGAGGATACGGAAATAGCGACGAGCATAAGAGTTTCGTCGGATGTCTTTCGGGAGTTTTTTGGGGGCCTCTTGGAACGTCTGGGGGGCATCTTGGGTGCCTTGGGGATCCTCCTGGAGCCTCTATGGGAGCTCTTGGGAGCCTCTTGGAGGCATCTTGGGCCTCTTGGGGCCGTCTGGGCGCCTCTTGGGGCCCTTGGGAGCATTGGGAGCGCTCCCCGGGCCACCTTGGAGGACATCGATCCAAAAAGATGGGTTCCCCAATTACCGTCGCCATTCTAGAGTGCCTAACATCGCCTCTTGGGCCCTCTCTTGGGACATTTGGGGCGCTCTTGGGGCCGTCTTGGGGTTCTCTTGGGCCCGTCTTGGGGCCTTTTTGGAGCCATCATGAGGACTCGGAAGGCCATCAGAAGCGAAAAGGCGAGAAGGCGAACATCATTGATTTTCTTTAGGATTTAGGCCTCTTTGGGGCTTCCTTGGGGAGCTCTCTGGCCACTTGGAGCCGTCTTGGCGCGGGCTTTGGGCCTCTTGGAGCATCCTGGGAGCCACCTTGAGGCATCTTGGGATATCTCGAGCCATCTTGGAGCATCTTGGGCTCTCCGAGGCGTTCTTGGAGCCATCTTGGGCCATTTTGCCATTTTGGACGCTCCAACCCCTGACGGGACCCCCCGCCCGGCTCGTCCAGGTCCCAGGGAGGGGGTATGGGGAGGGGTGAACCCTTCCCCGAAGGGGAGGATGGGCAGATCGAAGAAGAGGCACGCTAGACCACCTACGCCCGAAAGGGCTGGTGGGACTTCCTGTCTGTCTGCGCACCGCCGTGACCCCTACATGGAGCCACCTCCCTCACCCTTGCCCTTACTCTCGCTCAAGTCTTTCGCCCTGTCGAGCTTCGCCTGGGCCGCCGTGTTGATCTCGGCGAGCTCACCGGACGACTGTAATGCATCCCGTTTCCCCCATTCCAGTTCGACTCTTTTCAGCTTGAAGCGAAAGTCCTTCACCACTGTCTTGGCCGCCACCGTCCCGGCAACCGACAAGGAATAATCGCCTGTGTTGACCTTGATGCACGCCTTGTTGAAGCCCCACTTCGCCAGCATGCGGCGCAACCCGTGCTGCGTGCGGATGTCGATGGGGAGGTCTGGTTTCGCCCGGACGGTGTTTCCCAAATCCTGGGCTGTCTCTTCGCGAAAGCATCGATCGTAACGAGGAATACCTGGCCCAGCCTGGCGCGCTGAGTCGGACCCGAACTTGATGAAGAACACGCCCTTGAACTCACCCTTGCAAAACATGTTGCTTGGGGTGGGAACTGGGACATTGAAATCAGCACATCAAGTTAGAGCCCGCTTACGTAGCTGCCTCATCAAAGGTCGATGCGCTGGCACGTTCCCAATGACAGCAACGGCAGATGATGGGTTGGACGTTGAAGCTATGTTTCTCGGAGCCGTGCACTGCGACAAACTCTTCCCCATCATCCTCGACACGCCATCTTTGGTGATGGACATCCCCTGGAGCTAGATCACCTTGTCTTCCACCCTGCTGACGGTCATGCTCGCCTCCAGGGTTGCCTGCTTCCCAGGCGTGGGCATCTCTTTCGCCTGCTTCGCCTCAGGGCCTCCTTGTTCTCGCAAGCCATGCCCGCACCTCCTTCTGAGGTTCTTCATGTCCTTCATCATTGCCTACAATCATGTGCATCATGGTCGCTTCCACCTCGTCTGAGGCAGCCGCCGGACGATCGTCATCGTCCAAGCCGTCCATTTGTTGCAGGGGGGATTCGATACGGGTCTGCTTCCGCTCACAACCGAAAGCAGTCCCAATGTCGTAACGCTTCACGTCGCCAGTCAAGATAACACCGAAGAGAAATCGGGACACATAGTTAATGGGTACAGCACACATGATATTTTGTAAGGGGGTATGTGGCCTTGAGGCAACTTGAGCCCAGGGGAATTGGTCCCAGGGGAAGTCCCCTGGGGCCCAGGATCCGTTTTCCTCTGAACCCGTTTGCTTTCATGCCAGAATCTCCGAGGCGGGGATTTGTCCATCACCACCGCCAGATGGATCTGCCTTCGGGGATCTCGGCAGGCTGTCGATGTGGATAGGTTCGGGCCCCTTGGGCACAAGTCTGTCCGTATACGCCGCCCGCTGGGGTTCCAGCCCGTCGGTTCCCCTCGAGGCGGATACATATATATATATATAAACTATATATATATATATCATAAAACCCTCTCGGCTCGAGCGGTTTCCGTGGGGCTGGTGGAGGCGCCACACAGGCCTGAGATGCCTGCCCGAGCACAAAAGGCGCCGCTCGCATGTGTTCCCTCGGGCGCGCGATGGGCCCCGCCCGAACCATCTTCTTGTCGCTCGCGGTGTTTAATCCCTTCAGTTTGACATGCACCCGTGGCAAGGAGGTCTCCGCGCAGCTGCGCCAGATCCAAGTCGCGGGCTGCCCTGGCACGGAGATCCCGAAGCACCCACATAGCCCGCACCACGTGCAGAGGTACGAGCACCACCGCGCCATCCACTTCGGCGATGGACGACACAGCATGCACATCAACAACTCCGCGGGATGCAGCATCCTACCCAAACACAAGTTCAACGAAAAGCGCATCAAAGACATCACCGTGCCGCCGCCAGAGCTCCACGGTAGAGGGGGCACCATCACCATCGAGCAGGGCGTCACGAAGCTGAAGGTATTCCGGCCTACTCACATCCAGCGCTATGGGATCGCAAGAAGTTCCCCCAGTGGCGAGTCACCATGACGAAGGTGGTTCAATGGGTCAAGCAGGAGACGCCTGAACACGCCATCTCTCTTCACCCCGATCGTCATGATGGACCTCAACGACCGCTTGGCCGCAGGCCCCGACGGCGACGAGACAGTTGGCCAGTTCCCGACGGGCAAGGATGGCGAAGCTGACGAACTCTACCACCACACGCTCGCCAACTCGTACATGGCGGTTGCCAACACGTACTACGACACGGGCCCCACTTACGACGGACGCCACCCTCGGTCACTGACTACATCTACATCCCAAAGGGCTTGGTATCCCGCATCATGCAGTGCCGAGCGTGGAACCACGCCGCCCACGCACTCCAGATCTCGAGGAAGTTCAAGGACCACAAGCCGCTGACCATCAAGCTCGAGGCCCCGCCTTGCCACTCCGTCTCCAAGCTCTTCCAGACCATGGACCGCGACGCCATCGCTCTGGGACTCAAGAAGGGCCACAAGCGGATAGCATTCCCGGAGAGCTTGGAGCACAACCTCAGCACCCACGCCGACCTGTTGGACGAGTACTTCACGCACGAGGACGGCACCCACCACTGGGGCCTCACGGCGCAGCGCTTCCGCGACGCCGCCTTGGAGCACTTCGCCGTCGCCCATCGCCGACCTGACTGGCACCGCGAAGCCCGAGAGCACATACTCCAACTCCTCAAAGAACGAGCCCGGCTTCGACAAAGTTTGCACGCCCGCGAGGACCATCCCGCCGTCAATGAGGACCACCTGCGCCAGCTCGACGACACCATTTACGACTTGAGCAAGAAACTCCGACGCCACCTGAAGGACACCAACCGCAAGTACCAGGAAATGCAGTGCGACGATCTCTGGCAAGCATGGTGCACTCGACGTCTCGCCGAATGCCACTGTGTCACCAAGACCACGTTGCGCTGCAAGTTGCGGTCTCGCGAGCGCTTCTACGGCATCTTCCCGAGTTCGCGAACGCGCATGGACCAGTGGCGACAGTGTCTACAATGGCCAGGCGCCGAAGCAGGTCTACTCGCAGTTCCAGCCCCCGTCGCTCTTCGGACGCGTGAAGACTTGGCACCGCCGCGACTTCCACCGCCGCCTCCACCCACGCAGACATCGACATCCAGGGCCACCCCGACGCCCGCGCCCACGACCAGCGCCACGACAGCCACGACAAGCACTACCCACGCCCCATTCTTGAACTGCGCTGAGCTCGGCTTCGACACCATGCTGGAGCAGGAGCACGAGGGCTACGCCGACGACGACGCGCCTCCGACTGCTCATCTCCCACCGGTGCCAACCAAAACGACGCCAGCAACCGCCGCCTTTGTTTGCGCCCGCGCCACCGCGCACTTCCCCACTCCAGCTCAACCACGTCATCGAAGCTGCCGACGAGCTTGCTGCTGCCACCAAGCTGCCGGGCAAGGCTAAGCTCAGGAAAGTGCGCCTCCGCGTGCTCGGCCCCTGCCGAGATCCTGCTGATGGCGCTGCAACCTGGACTACTACGACGCCCTGGCCGACCGCAAGGGGGCCTAGGCGCGCTGAGCGCTCCCGACGGCTCCGAGGATCCCTCTAAGAGGAAGTTCCAACCCTCGCGAGAACACCGACTAGGTAAATCGCGACTTCTCGCCTGCCTTGCGCATGCACGACAGCCAACCGCGCCCCCATGCAGGCCAGCGCTTCGCAGAGCTTCCAGCTGGACAAGGGCAAGATTATCTTAGGACCCGCGGGTCTACGCCCCATCCACTGCTTCGGCGTTTTCTGGCGCTGCTTCTACCGCCCTACGCGAGCGAGGATTTCCGACGCGACCGCCCGACTACGCATGCGGCGGCATCTCACGTCGACGACGCGAGTTCGGCACGATCGTCACTCGAGTGGTCGCCAGCAAGCTCCGACGGGCGGAGATCGCCTTCGCAGTTCGCTCCCGCGACGGCCACAGCGCCTCCGGGTGCGCCCGCCGCGACGCCATCAACGAGCGCGACGTCCCGACTTATCGCGACGGCGACCGCCAGTTTGCATCGCAACGACGCACGGAGATCGTCGATGCTAGCGACGGCACGCTCATCATGCGCAACCGCGAAGGAGGCCTCATGGGATGTTCGAACTAGCCCGACGCCATCATGAAGGTCTACAACCGCCAGCTCGAGCAATGGCGAACCGACGCAGCATCGACCCGCGCCAGCGTCATGCTCCAGCCGCGCGCTCCTACCTGGGACCCCGACGGGCCAGCGCAGGACCTCAGCCGCCAGGTCTTCGCTGATGACACCCTGAAGTTCCACGTCGCTCCTCGCGTCGGACCACGCAAACGAGCCATCGACTCCAGAGGTCCAGTGCACGACGCCAGCATCGACGAGATCCACGCCCTGACTGCCGCCGTCGAGCGCAACCTTAAGGTGCTGCGCCAGTCACTTCCCCAGGGGGGCTTCAGTCTGAACGAGACCTAGGAGGAGATTGTACACAGCGTCCCATCGAAGTCCCTGCGCCGCGCCTTCTTCGCCGACCCCCGCGTCAACTGCAAGAGACGGACCTCGGCGAAGCACGCGGGGGCGGGGGGCGGGGGGGGGGGGGGCATTTTCGACGCCAAAGCATCCTTCAACGGTGAACGCGAAGCACGACCACGAGCAGCGAGCGCAGGATGGTGCCAGCGCCGCCACTGCTGGTTTTAGCCGAGCCCCGCGCCGACTTAAGCGACTCGCATTCCAAGCCGTTGTCTATGAAGCCGCCATCAGCGCCGCCGAGACCTACTACCTCTACGCCACGGACTGCAAGAAGCTCGACATCTGCCTGGGCAAGAAGCCGCGGGCCACGCAACAGGGCGAGGGCTGCCAACGCCGCCGCGACGCGCACCGCAGGGCGATCTCCGCGGCCGAGGTTTGGCGCCGATGGGACGTCGTGCCGAGCTCCATCGAAGTAAAATTCAGACGGCCGAAACTACTTCAAGACGCTGTTGCACATCCTGAAGAATCCCAACATCTTGTCTCCGCTCTGTCCGGCGAGCTTCGCATCGAGCGCCTTCTGCGAGGCAGCGACCTCCCCGTCATGCCACTCGCTCTGACCGACGACGGCTACATAAGCCCCGACGCGCATCCGGTCGCCAGACATATGACCACCGACATCCAGGACCTCTTCACCTACGACACTGCCGAACACTTGACTGGCTGGATTGAAAGGGCAACATCATCACGCTGTTCACGGGTCCCGAGATCGCCGAAGCTTCCTGCGGGATCGACGTGAGCATCATGAGGGCTGGTCTGTGTATCTTCGGCGCGCTGTCGCGCCGCCTGGTGCCTCCGCCGAGCTCCCGTCGGAGTTCGCCCCATCCGACGAGGCCGAACTGTTCGTATGCGAGTTGAAAACACCAGCAGGGCCCCGTGCATGAGTACGCAGAAGACCGCACGATCACTTTACGCACACCAGCGAGGAATGGCACTACGGGGCGAACATGGAATGTGTTGCGTGCTATCTCAGCTCACGCTCACGAACGAGCGCATCATATGTAGGGCGACCTTCCCGACACGAGTGGGCGCACAACACCATATCAAAGCAGCATGGAGATCACACGCGCGCAAGGTAGACCAGATTTGGGCCCCGTATCACCTCGTAACTCCGAAGAGCCTCACATGCCCGATCTGCGAGGAGTCTGATGAAGAGCGCGCCGAGCTCTGTGGCCACCTCCGTAGTCATGTACTTCAGGGCGTCTTGGGCACTCACGCGCTTTCACTGAGGCCACGCCCTGCTGCGATTCCAGCTCGCGATGTCAACGGGCTCGGGGCTCCCGCGGGCAGCGACTGCACCTCGCAGACCGAGCTGGCGCACCCCGCGGGGGCCCCCCCCGCGCCTGGCGGCGGCGGCTCCAACGGGGCCAGATCCAAGCCAGGCGACCGCTCGAGGAGCCAAGGGCGCGGACAGGGCTCTCGCAAGAAGGCCGAGGACCAGGGCGTGGAGCTCGACGACCAGAATATCGACCCCAAGAAGGCCCCCATCGCCAGGGCGCCCCGCAGGAGAGGTGCTGCGTACAAGCCGAAGGTAGCCCCCAAGATCCCGAACGACATGCGCGACCTGATCCTCATCCTCTTGCGGGCGCCCTACCAGACACGAAGCAGATCAGGGAGCTCCTTGGTTGCATCATCGCGACCGTGAAGGTCAGCGACACGGACCAGCCGGTGGAAGCGATCGAGCATGAGAACCGCAACTACGCTCGGGCCATTCGCCGCGAAGGAGAATCACACGGAAGAGGCCCACCAGCACCAGTCGGGGCCTAAGAGATGGGGGTCAGTACAAGCGGGTGTCAGCCAGGGCACCGGATTTTGCAGGATTTTGCGAAGACCCCTATTTGGCTTACCCGGGTTTGCGAGCCGCTCGCGGCCGCAAGGCGGCCGCGCGCGTTGGCTGACCCGGGTTTGCGAAGATCTGCGTTGCAGTTTTTTTTTTCCCCTGCATTGCAGTTTTTGGTTTCCTGCTGACCCGGATCTGGATTGGCCCGGGTCAGAAGATCCCCGAACCAGGCGCCGCGATGGCTACGATGGAGACGCCGGCTCTGCAGGACACCGGCGCGAAGAGCATGGGCGACCTCAACGCCGCGATCGAGCGCATCAGCGCCATGGACCAGTACCAGATGCAGGACGTCTTCCCGATCTGCAAGCTCGAGAAGGCTTACAAGAGCGGCCAGGCGGATATCCTCTTTGACTGCAGGGACTACGAGATCAGGCAGTGCATCACGACAGCGCCCCACAACGCCGACAAGGCCGCGCGCGTGGGTCCAGCGCCAGCGGGGTTCGTGGAGGACGAGCTGGCCCCCTGGATGGATGCGCTGATGGAGGAGATCTAGACGGGACGACAGCGCACCTCCCCGCGATGCCACTTGCTTTCCCATGGTGGGCCAAGGTGGCGCCAGCGGGGAGGTGTCGCCCCCTGCCGCGACGCCTCCCTCACGCTGGCCCGTAGGGGGCCGTGATATTGCTAGCGGCATGGGGCCAACAGAATTGCCCGCAAGACAGCCTGCCGCGCCGCCTCTACCCGCGATGCCTCCCTCACGCTGGCCCGTAGGGGGCCGTGAGTTTGCTGGCGGATCGAGGTAAACCGATCTGCCCGCTAGACAGCTGCCTCCTCCCGCGATGCCCCCTGCGCGCTGGCCCGTAGGGGGCCGCGCAGTTGCTTGCTAGCGGGGGGGTGCAAACAGAACGTCCCTACAGACAGCCTGACGGGGAAAGGACTGCTGACGATGCCACCATCACTAGAGAGTAATCAGGCGCCTCAAAGCGACAGACGCCGAGACGGGTATCTGCACTCTACGTACCACTCCACTTACGCCGTCGCCTACGCCCATGCCTGCACCTTCGCCTACGCCCACTCCGACGCCGGCACAAACCCCAGCACCGACGACCCTGAGCAACACCGCAGAGAGGGCGAGGCTGTATGAGGAGGCCAACGCCTATCTGAACCCCGCCGAGCCTCTCTTCCTTGGGCTAGCTCGCGACAGGCGCGAGGAGCCCTGCACTCCTGCTCGAGGTCGGCTCGAGAGGAAAAGTAGCCACCCTCCACCAACCTCCTACTCCCCCCCCGCCCCCAAGCTCTGCTGCTGCCTCCATGCCGTCTACTCCTCCTCCTCCTCCTCGTCCTCCTCCTCCTCCTCCTCCTCCGTCTCGAAGCGATCGACCACTCCCTGCTTACAGCGCGGGGGAGAGGTCGGAGTCGCGGGCGAGGTCGTGGAAAGGGTCGCGCTGCGAGGTAGAGCTGTGCCCGGGCTCTCCGTATCCACACAGAGCCGCTCGCACCGCGCGAGCGGCGCCTTAATTGCACCGCTTTCGGGCGAGCACCGTCCAGGCCACATTTGTTTTTTCTGGAAATTTGAATCTTTAGGTGCTTCGGACATTCTTTGTTTGTGAGTGAGTGAGTGAGTGAGTGAATGAGTGAGTGAGTGAGTGAGTGAGTGAATGAATATATATATATATATATACATATACATATACATATACATATACATATACATGTACATGTACATATACATATACATATATATACCCCCGTCTCGCAAAGGAGGCGCTGGGGAGCGCGCGCGAAGCGGCCTCGCTGTTCCAGCAGGCGCCGACGGCGCGCAGGGAGGGGCGCATCGGGCGCTGCGCAGTGGGGGGTGATCGACGCGGGGGAAGGAAAGTGTTTGAGCCGTCTGGGGTTCTGAGGTGGACCAGCACTGGTTCCGGCCAGCAGGAAGGACTCGGCGGCGAGCGAGGGGGGGAGTGAGAAGGAAAAGGCCCTCTCAGAAGGCGGCGGTATTTCTCAGAAGGCCTCGCGCCTTCTGAGAGCCTTTGTTGTGCCTTCGGGATAGGCTTAGAAGACTTTTCAGAAGGCTGGGAGACTTAAGAGCCTTCTGAGAAGGCCCACCCGTTTTCACTTTCCCTGCTGGGCCCGCCGCCGAAGGACGGACAGGTTCGAGGCTCTAGGTTCGGGAAGTGTTTTTTGTCTTTTTCGGCCTCTGGAGGTCGTTCCAGGGCCCCAGGACAGTGAACAACGGATCTGGAGTGAAACTCCACCCCAGATAGACCCCAGGAGAGGTCCGGGGACAGATTTTCAGCCTCGCGTCCCAGATCTTCTGGAGTCCCAACGGGTTCAGTCCCCCCGGCCGCCTCCAAGAAAGGTGCACCCGTCGTGCACCCTTGTGCCCCTGAAGGGACCCCTCGGGGCCCAGAAGGTGAACAAAATGTGCACGCGGTTCGCCCCCCCCCCCCCCCCATAAACAACGGGGTCGAGCGTGCCGACAATCGCAAGCAAGCGGCCTACGTAAGGCGGCGCGTGCGCCCCCTCGTTTCCAATGTGGCGTGCCGCGCTGGCGGACCGCGAAAGCCGCCGCGCGAAGATTCGGGGGTGGACACGCGTAGCCTCAGTGAACAGCCCTTGTTGTGGCAGGAACGACCCGGGGCCAGACCCTGGCGGGTCCCGGACCTGCAAATTCTGCGGCCGCTCATCCCTCCCCCATAGACGGCGCCCAAGCACGGGGCGGGTGGGCGCGGGGTCGGCCCTCGGTTCGGAGAGCCCGGCCCTCTCGGGAGGCGCTGGGCTCGCAGGGCGCCCTCCTCGAGAGGGGCCGACCACGTCGTATGAATCGGCGGCGAGCCCAGGGCGGAATTGAGAGGTGGCGGGCCCCCTCCAACCTCCCCCCTGGGCTCGCCCCCAACTCAAGCGGGGTTTTGGGACCCCTTGGGCGACAGAAAGAACCGGGTTCAACGCTTCGGCGTTGCGGACATTCGCGCCTGAGTTGCCTGCGTAAGATGGCGCGTGCGCGCCCTCGTTGTCAATGTGGCGTACCGCGTTGGAGGCCCGCGCTGCGGTCGCTACTAATGTTGTTATCGTGCGTAAGACCTGTCTCCTTTCGTTGATGACACTTGCAAGCCCTAATTACAGGAAAGTTCCGGTTCGGTTCGGTTCGGTTAGGTTCCGAAGCGCCTCCGGTTCGGTTCGGTTCGGTTCGGTGTCGTAATCTTCCGGTTCGGTTCGGTTCGATACGTTTATTTTTTGTGTCCGGTTCGGACCGGTTCCTGTTCCGGTTCGGTCCGGTTCCGGCCAGATCGCCGTCGAGGAGCGGTTCCGACCCAAGGAGCTGGCTTCTGCCGCTCGGGGCCCCAATGTGGCCCCAAAGGGGCCCCAAACCCCCGAAGGGGCCCCAAAGGGGCTCCAAACCCGCATAGGGGCCCCAAAGGGGCTCCAAAGGAGCCCCAAATCCGCAAAGGGGCCGCAAAGGGGCCCCACGGGGCTCCAAAGGGGCCCCAAACCCGCATGGGGGCCCCAAAGGGCCCCCAAAGGGGCCCCAAAGGAGCCTCAAACCCCCAAAAGGGGCCCCAGAGGGGCCCCAGAGGGGCCCCAAAGGGGCCCCAAAGGGGCCCCAAACCCACATAGGGGCCCCAAAGGGGCTCCAAACCCCGTCATCGTCATCGTCGTCGTCGCCGCCGGTCATCCTCCCTCCTCCTCCCTCCGTGGCCAGTTTTCCGGTTCGCTCCGGTTCGGTCCGGTTCGGGCCAGTTCGGCGGGGGGAGGTTCGGCCCGGTTCGGAGTCCCGGTTCGGTTCGATTCGGTTCGGTGTCGTAATTTTTCCGGTTCGGTTCGGTTCGGTTCCCATTGACGAAAAACACCGGTTCGCGCCGGTTCGGTTCGGCCAGGTTCGGTTCGGCCAGTTCGGTTCGGTTCCGGAACCATCCTGTAATTACCCATTCGGGTCGTTTCGGCGCTGGTGTATCGGGCACCGCCGCTGGCTTTCACCCGGTTGCAGCAATCCTTCAAGCTCTGAGCCCCAGCCGTTCTGGGGGGAATCTGACCTGCAGGGGGAGTTGGGGTTCACGTGCGGTTGCCTACGGATGGCGACTGAAAAATGCCAGGGGGGGGCTTTACGCAGCAGCGCCGTGGGCAATGCTGAGTCAATTGGGTTCTGGCCCTGCTCGTGGGCGCCGTCGTCGTCAGTGTGATTGCGTGATCGTCCTCTCCAGAATCTTTCCCAGCGGCAGACACCTGTACGCTGCAGGTTCGGAGGTCCTTGTCTGTCCTCAGAACTCAACATGGATGTTTCTTCCTCCTGTGCCCGACGCGGATTTGATATAGTGTTGATCTGGGTTAGACGCGGATTCCGATCTGACCTGGGTTCGACGTGGGTTCGACGTCGATTCGATGCGGATTCCACGATTTCGACACGGATTCGACACATATTCGACGCGGACATCGGCGGAAGGTCACATTCAAGCTCCCCAGGAGATGCAACAAGACCGTTTTTAGTAACATCGTTCTTCACGCGTCTTTTTCATGTTCTCTCAACCGCCGTCCTGCATTGGGCCCCCTCTGTCTCCCCACGAGGCCATCCCCCTCGCTCTGGCGCGCCGACGCGCGACGCAACGCGGCGGAGTCAGGCAGGCGGCCGACTGGGCGCACCGGGTTCACCCATAGGGAACCGCGCAGCACGAGGGGGGGCAGCCGCGAGGGGGGGACGAGAGGGGCGGACGGAGAGAGGAGGGAAACGTGAGGGGACGCGCACACACACACGCGTGGAGAATGGCCACGAGTTCCTCTCTGCACCTCCGTGAGTGTGTTGCAGGCGGAGTGGGGGGGGGGATGACTAAGCGTCAGAGCCGCCTCCTCTCCAGCCCGTGTTCTGGCTTTGTTCCTGCCCTGCACTCGTGCAGGAATCCCGCGGAGGCGGAGCGCGCTCGGCGACGGGCCAACCTTGCAGCTGGGCTCCGCCCCACCCCAGGGAAGCGTCTGGGCCAGGGTCGGGGCCACCTGCAGGGGTCCAGAGTTGCCCAAGGGGCTCGTGCAGACCTCTTTGGGCCCCTGCTTGCGGTCCGGGGGCCACGCACTGTGCTCTCCAGCCTTGAGCCTCGAGAGCCCATGACCTCAGGGGCCATCTTGGGCAGGGCTGTGTCCGTTTCGCGTGTGGTTCGGACGCTGTCCTTTCGGTAGCTCGACGCACACACACACACACACACACACACACACACACACACACGCACACGCACACGCACACGCACACGCACACGCACACGCACACGCACACGCGCACGCGCACGCGCACGCGCACGCGCACGCGCACGCGCACGCGCA
>CAUYUJ010003335.1:1767761-1777761 GCA_963575745.1 Prorocentrum cordatum
GCACGCGCGCACGCACGCACGCACGCACGCACGCACCGCACGCACCGCACGCACCGCACGCACCGCGCGCACCGCGCGCACCGCGCGCACCACACGCACACACGCACACACGCACACACGCACACACGCACACACGCACACACGCACACACGCACACACGCACACACGCACACACGCACACACGCACACACGCACACACGCACACACGCACACACGCACACACGCACACACACACACGCACACACGCACACACGCACACACGCACACACGCACACACGCACACACGCACACACGCACACACGCACGCACACACGCACACACGCACACACGCACACACGCACACACGCACACACGCACACACGCACACACGCACACACGCACACACGCACACACGCACACACGCACACACGCACACACGCGCACACGCCCACACGCGCACACGCGCACACGCGCACACACGCGCACACGCGCACACGCGCACACGCGCGCACACGCGCACACGCGCACACGCGCACACGCGCACACGCGCACACGCGCACACGCGCACACGCGCACACGCGCACACGCGCACACGCGCACACGCGCACACGCGCACACGCGCACACGCGCACACGCGCACACGCGCACACGCGCACACGCGCACACGCGCACACGCGCACACGCGCACACGCGCACACGCGCACACGCGCACACGCGCACACGCGCACACGCGCACACGCGCACACGCGCACACGCGCACACGCGCACACGCGCACACGCGCACACGCACAGCACACTCACGCACACGCACACGACACACGCACACGCACACACGCACACACGCACACACACACACGCGCACACACACGCGCACACGCACACACGCGCACACACACGCGCACACACACGCGCACACACACGCGCACACACACGCGCACACACACGCGCACACACACGCGCACACACACGCGCACACACACGCGCACACACACGCGCACACAGACACACACACACACACACACGCACACGCACACGCACACACATATACTGTTGACGTCGCGGCCACGCGCGCAGCGGCGCGGCGTAGAAAGGTCGGGCGAAGAGACGCGAGAAACACACGCGCACACGCACGCGTACCCACCCACCAACCCATGCACCCACACACTCACACACGCGCACACACACACACGCACACACGCATTCACATTCACAACCACAATCACAATCACACACACGCACACCAAGAGCAACAAAAGCAAAGTAGCCTCCATCCTCCTTGCCCTCTGTGGCGCGCCGCCCGAGGTTGGGGAGAAGCGCGGGGAGGCTCACGTGATGATGGGGATGGCGGCCCTGCACTGCGCCGCCGGCGAGGCGACCCCGGGTGGCGCCAGCTGCAGACCAGCCTGGGCCTCCTCTAGTTTCCGTGGCAACTCTGGGGGGAGGGGGGGATATTTGGGTGTCGCGCCATACGGGGGGAAATAAATTTGGGGTTAGCGAGGGCAGCAGAAAGGGGCCCTCAAGGGCCCGGGGGCTGTTAGAGCCCCTGAAGGGGCCCTTGAGGGCCCGAATGGGGCCATTTCCCCCCCCCCCCCCAGGCGTCGCTCCCCATCAATTCGCGCCCAAGGATACAGTCAAGCTGGTGCCTTCTGGGGGTCCGAGGTTCGAGGTGGCCCAGCGCTGGTTTCGGCCAGCAGAGGGCGAGGCTCTGGGTTCGGAAGGCTCGTTTTATTTCAGTTTGCCTGGGAGCCGTTTTCCGAACCCAGGACTGTCAGAAACGCATCCGAGGCCAACAATTACACCAGATGGATCCCAGGAGGGGTGGGTCTGGGGACCGATCTTCAACGGATTTGGTTTCATTCTTCCTCCTGGTCGATTCTTTCGGGTCCCATCCAGTTCGGACCCCCTGGTCGCCTCCAACAGTCAGGACGCTGAAGTAAGGACCACTTTGGGTTCGGAAGGGGCTCGCTGTTCCATAGGCCATTCCGTAGTTGTCCCTCTAGCCTTCCGCGTGCAACCATATTGCTTTGGTGCCAAAACGGAGCTTAATTCCTTATCTAGCGTTCTGTATTGCAGCAGCTTGATTGTAGGCTTGGGGCAGAGGGGATGCACTGATTCGGGGGGACATGCATAATCATAAATTTTCGACGGCCCGTTCGGATCTCTTGGATCTGGACTGGACTTCCTGGCGGCGTATCCGGCGCCGCCCCTGGCGCGCTCCGCTCGCCAGGGAGGGGGGTCCATCGCAGATCCAAGATATCCGCGCGGACCGTCGAACGTTCATGCTTGTGCATTCTTCCCATATTACATTGATCCCCAATTGCCCATTGATCGCCGGCAGGGGTCCGATAGCCCACCCCGCCCAGGACCGTGCGGTTTCGCCATCAGTGCCCATCGCCGATCCATCCACGATCTATCGCCAGTCCCAGGTTGATGATACTCCCCCTGAGTTGTGCCCCTCCCCTGGCGTTTCCATTCGTCGTGGTGGAAAAAATCACGACGGGTTGTGTTTGGCCGATCTCGGCCTCTGGGGCCCTTTTTCTACCGGGCCCTGGGGCAGTCGAACACAACGAGTCGGAAAAGCAAAAGCCGGCACCAGGGGAAGGGTGCAGACCATCCAGGGGGCCACGTGGGGAGCAGATCACGACGTCGGAAGTCTTGGGCCCCCCATGCTGCCCGGTAGCACGCCTGGGCGGTAGCACGCCTGAGGGCCGTTTTGTCCTGGGGTGGCGTTCGGGCTTGCCACCGCCCAGGAGTCGCCCCCCCCCCCACCGATGGCTTCTCGGTGGCGGCGGTCCACGTTCCTCTGATCATCTGTGCACGTCCCTCGCATGCCAAGCCAGGGCGCATTCGCCAGGTCCGTGCCGCTTCCGTTGCCTGTCTGTCAGAATCGGCCGGTGTCGAAATATTTGCGATCTCGGAGCGCCGCGATGGTCGCAGGATCGGCTCGGCCAGCAGGGGGGGCCCAGGACTTCCGACGTCGTGATCTGCTCCCCACGTGGGGACGCAGACGCCAACGACCCGTTCACTTCCGACCTACGGGTTCGCGTACTCGCGAACCATCCTCTGTCTCCAGCCGATCGTGGTAACGCGACAGGCACCATTCCCACCTCCAGAATTACATCAAGTAACCCCAATTACCAAAGCAGGATTGCGTTTCTGGGCATGGTGGCAGACAGACCATCGGCGTTGGCCATTGGCACCATCATCGACCACATGAGCCGAGAACGACAAGGAGGTCAAACTGGAGGCCCCACGTGGGATCCAGCAGGCTCGGTACCTCATCGAGTGTGGATCAGGGAAGTCCACGCGTGGGTCAGCGTCCATTCTGGACGTATGGCGCCTTCGCAACAGGCTGCCGCGTTGCAGCGTGGATTCCATGGCCTGGCCAGGACTCCGGCCTCGGGAATGTCTCCTTCTGCTATGTGTTGTGGTGCAGGCGTCAACGGGGTACGAACGGATCCTGTAACATATCTGCTACATCATCCAGCACAACGGTTCGAGGCCCTTATAGATGAGAGACAACTCCAACAGGGCCTCGGGTTGATGGACTCTCGGGCGCAGCCGTACGAGCGCATCGACCGCGTCGTTGCCAGATAGGATATCGCCAGGATGGAGGCGGGCACGGCCGGCCTCGGCCTAAACAGCTTCCAGCCATTACTTCCGATTGTTGCGCGAGTTCTACGGATCCCACCAGGGGAAGTAGCATCCTTCTTTCAGCCGTATAGTGGCCGAGTGCCACGCAGTCGGTAGCAGCGTGATGATCGTTTGGGATATTTGCGACGGCGACGACGCAGATCTGATTGTCTGCCAGGGAATGTTGCGCAGTTGATGGGAGGACATTCGAGGGCTGATGTACATGTTACGAAAACGCACATGACACTTTCGCTAGGATCACGCCTTCCTGGCGAGAGCGCTCGGGGTACCTTGTCCACCTGGGCCCCGCCCGCAACTCAGGCCGCGCCACCAAAGACGCTCGCAGCCACGTTGTGCGGGAATCGGACAGATGAGGACGACAGCGGCGCAGACGCGGATATTGCTTCGTCCACGTATGACACGAATTCTACCCCGGACGATCTCGCCGACCTGCCAGAGGACCAGCGCGCCCAGGAGCTATTTTACTTCAAGTAGTGCCACAATGGCCCGTTCGTCGAGCGCGACGTTCTGTAAAGTGCACCCGCAAGGGCACGGGTCGCGGCGGCCGAGGAAGACGGAGACGTCTCACAGCCAAGGGCATCCAGACGCATGTCACAGCCTTCACAGACGACGCACATAAGGAGCTCTGTCTCTGAGGTCGGGGCACGGGCTGAAGCAAGGGCGCGATCAGCGGGCAATGGTAGAGGCCGCTGACAGAACCCGATCGGCAAACATGGCCAGATTACGGAGTGTCATAGTTGCAGCTCGTCGCTACATCTTGCCCTCGCTTGCCCTCGCGCGCCAGGCGCGGCGCCCGCTGCGTCGGGCGCGTTGCTGGCGGGCGTCTTGGAATGCATCGGCCTGCCCGAATGCAATCAACAAGAGCACTTCCATTTCGCCGCGGCAACGGAGGATTGCCGGCACTTGGTCTTTCACGACGCGATGAGCAATGCCCCTCGGACGCAACATATTCCATCAACGACGGGATCGCGGGCGTGCGACCGTCTGCTCGCGGCCCCGATGGCGACCGTTGCCTCTGGCTCGTGCGCGCGCCGCTCGAGCTGGAAGATGCCGAGTGCGAAGCGCCATCTCGAAGGCGCGCTTGTTTGCTGAAGAACGCGTTCATGGCGCGCACTACGAGATAGTGGATGACAGCGGACCTGTTCAGAACGCGCCATCTCCACACCTGCGGGGCGCAGGCTCGACCCCATGCGAGGAGGGGCCCGAGGTCCTTCACATCCGTTGCTCATGCAATTGGCTGCCTCGGCCACGTGCGCGGGGCATGATGTCGCGCGGCCCTTTGCCCGCCGAACATGGCGGGGGGAATGCCGCCTTCATCCAGACGTAGAAGCAGCGCGACATCCAGCTCGCCGCTCATCCACGTGGCTCTGCGACGTCATGCACGACGCCCCGCGCATTGTCGCGCAGGCAAGACGACGGAATATTGCCTTGGGGGGGGAATGTATGATTCGCGGGGAGCACCTGCTACTCGAGCAGGACTGCAGTGAGCTACTCATCTTTGTCCCTGCGCATGGGGGTGGCGACGCGTCCAAGCGAGGCGCGAGAGGGGTCGCGCAGCGGAGGGGCTGCGAGCCGATTCACCCTATAATCAGTCGGATGTTCCGCGTGCGCAGCGCGCGATTCGGTTTGTTTGATATGCTGAACCTTGCGCGGGAGCGATGGATATTTCAATGTGCCGCTGACTCCTGGACAGCATGGCGATCCACGCTTCGACGCAGAACGCGACCCAGATGCTAGTCCTTTCGCAACCGCCCGCGAGTTCCACGTCATAGTGGGCCCCATTCGTACGCGCGGGGATGATTAAAACGATGCCTCGCCTGATTCAATTTCGTCGCGCATAGAGGCCTTCCGCGTCTACGGCGACGACGGCGCCGATTGACGACTGGGGCGCTCCGCAGACGCCGCGCAGTTCTCGGCGGGTTTCCGGGCTTGGAGACAGACCCGGGATGGGCGCGACGAGAGTGCGGGGGTGCTGAAGACGCCAATCGGGATCTTCGATTTGTCCGGCCGAGGGGCGCGCGCGGCCCCGGGCCGGCGCTGGAACGCCCCGCGGCGCAAGCGCGACGGGCATTCCAGCGAATTTGTCAGGGCTGTCACATCTACAGTGATCATGCATTCCCGATTAACCCTGCGCGCCATTGACCTAATCCTCGAAGACCGGCGCCAGGCGCGGACTAGTCCACGCGCGAGCAGGTCTTCTGATGACGGAGAAGAGCATGCCACCACACACAGGATCGACGCAGAGGAGGACGGGGAGAACGACGACGACCAGGGCGCGCCTCGTCCACCGCGAGGGGGCCCAGGAGTTCCTGGCCCAGAATGAAAAGCATGGCACGGCGTAATCAAGAGACGCGGGCGCGCGCGTAGAGGCCGCTCGGCCCGCGCCCCCGAGGCAGAAGATCGCCGCGCCGAGCGACGGCGCCTCGGCGGCGAGCGCACGTCGCGACAGGCGGGTCTATGCCAGCGCCCGCCGCGGGATGATCATCGGGCGGGCTGCGGCGAGCCAGACCGACCGATCGCGGCGCGACCGCTAGGCGACTCCATGCGGAGCGCGCGAGGAGCTGAACCGATCTGAGGGTAACTGCGCTACCCGACTCAATCTTGCGCCAGCGGTTGAAGACCGCCCAGCGCGCGCGCGTTTGCAGGACGGCGGAGCCTGTCGGCATCATCACGGAGGTCAAGCGCCCGCCCCTGCAGCCAGTCACCAGGGGGGGCCAGGCAGATCCGGCGCCCGCGCCGGCCGAAATTCGACGCCGGCTGGGTTCAGGAGGCTGGCCCTAAAGGAGTCAAGCCAATCATCCCTGGCGGAGCGTCGCAAGCTGCTGAAGATACGCGGACGCGCAAAGCATCGCCAGCGCCTGGCGCGCTGGGACTTCGCGCGCCCGCCACCGCCAGAGCAATGGCCCAGGCAGACCGGCGGGCCGGGTCAGGGGGCTTCCAGGAAGGCTGCCATGCGCGCCTGCTCCGACCCGCCCCTCGGCACCCCCTCGGTCATCAGTCCGCGCCCGTTTCAAGGAGGTAGACCCGCCGAAGAAGACAATGAGTTTAGTGATGTCGAGGAGGGGGCGGACACAATGCGCGTGGCCCCAGGCGCGACCCCGGGCGGCGGCATTTCGGGATCAGAGCAGCCAGAGATCGAATAGCTTCTTACACATGACAGCCCGGTGGGCAATTTCGACAACGACGGCGCCCGCGCATCGCCCGAGGCTCAAGTGGCAGCTGTCTGCCGAGCCGCATTCATCGATGTACCTGGGCAAAAGTCACAGGAGATCACGATGGCGAAATGCAAGGACCGACTGCAGCTTGAGCCCAAAAGAGCGGCCGGGGCGAAAGACAGAAGCTCTTGCTGACATGTGCCCACCTGCAGCACGGGACGCGCTGGAAGCGGGCTCTCCTCAGGCAGCGTTCAAGCCCCCAGGCGCGGCGCAGAGGCCACCGACGCCGTCGCGGCGCACGCGGCCCCCGCGCATCACCGACCAATACTCGGGATTGCAGCCTAAACCACGCCCTGAAGCAGGAAAGGGCGAGGGGCGCTTCGGCCCCCTGACGTGATCGCGCAAACGACGTGGAATTGCGGCAAACACTACGCCAATCGCGCCAGGTCGCGCCACGAGGCAAGTGCCGAGCCCAGTGCCATCGATGCGCGGCGAGTTCTGTCTCTGGCGCTCGGGGGGATCCGACCGCTGCAGGGCCGGCCTTAAGCGCCCAGGGCAACCCGACCGCCAACGACGGGCTAGGTTATCTTAATGACCCGCGGGGTAAAATGTCGCAGCGACCAAATCCCCCCAATACTTCTGCGGGCCAGGATGCCCCCTCGGAGGGCCCTGGCAAAAGTATGTCAAACAGCAGAAATATACAGGGCCCAAGCCGTTCGGAATATGGCAATTCGTTCTCCCTTGGAGACGTCGACGTCGAACAGGCAAAAGACAGTGCTGAGTCCCTTGGATCTCACTGCAGATCCCAATGCGAGAAGTTATCCGAGTTTCTATCCTGGCCCCTCCGCCGCGCCATTTCCATCGCCCATCAGCGAAGGAATGACGGCTTCAGTCTTACTTTAGCGGCGAAGGATGGGTCGACGTCGACGAGACTGCCTATCACCCTGACGGAGGACATTGGCACGTTACTCACTGGCTCCGTGAATCTACCCGCGAATCTGTAGGCATGCATCGTTGATCTTGCCCCAAGGAGCCGTGGAAACATGAGCGACTGAAGTGGCGCATCAGGAGTGGATCCGACGACTGCGATGGCTGGTGCGACGCGCCAGGCCCGCGCCACTGGGGGCCGCGGAGCGGGCGTGGACGCAGATCTTTGAAAGTTGTGCGAACCCCGGCCGCCGCGCCGGATATATATATATATATATATATATATATATATATATATGTATATATACATGAATATATACACACATATGCACACATATACACATATATATACACACATATATATACACACGCATGTGCGCAGCCCCCCCCCAGCACAGATTGATGTTCCATCGGCCGTTTACCTCCACTTCTTGTTATTATCCACGCGTCTCCCCCAATCGCCTTCCCTGTCTGAACCCCTTTCTCTTCCTCTTCATGCTTTCCCCCCCCATCCACGTTTTCTTCACCTTCATGTTTTTTTCCTCCAATCGTCCTCGCTGTGTGGATCCATCCCTCTTCCTCTTCTTGTCTCCACCATCCACGTCCTGTTATCCTTCATGTTTATTCCTCCCGTGTTCATCCCTATCTTGATCCCTCCCTCTCCCGATGCCGAACTTTTAAGGCTACAGCTGGAGCTCGCTGGAACCTAAGCGCGCGCGGAACGCGCGCCGCTTTACAGTTATGGGTGTTGTAGCAATAAACATCGCATTCGAATTTATAGTAGTTTGCACTAGTAGTACTAGTACCAGTACTAGTACGAATAGTAGTAGTAGTAGTAGTAGTAGTAGTAGTAGTAGTAGTAGTAGTAGTAGTAGTAGCAGTAGTAGTAGTAGTAGTAGTAGTAGTAGTAGTAGTAGTAGTAGTAGTAGTAGTAGTAGTAGTAGTAGTAGTAGTAGTAGTAGTAGTAGTAGTAGTAGTAGTAGTAGTAGTAGTAGTAGTCGTAGTAGTCGTAGTAGTCGTAGTAGTCGTAGTAGTCGTAGTAGTCGTAGTAGTCGTAGTAGTCGTAGTAGTCGTAGTAGTCGTAGTAGTCGTGGTAGTAGAAGTAGATGTAGTAATAGATCAGTGGTAGTGGTGGTGCTGGTGGTAGTAGCCAACGCCGCCCTAGTGGTAGTAGTAGTAATCGTAGTAAGAGTAATAGTGGTAGTAGTAGTAGTAGTAGTAGTAGTAGTAGTAGTAGCAGTAGCAGTAGCAGTAGTAACAGTAGTAACAGTAGTAGTAGAAGTAGTAGTAGTAGTAGTAGTAGTAGTAGTAGAAGTAGTAGTAGTAGTAGTAGTAGTAGTAGTAGTAGTAGTAGTAGTAGTGGTAGTAGTAGTAGTAGTAGTAGGAGTCGTCGTATTGGTCGTAGTAGTCACCGCAGAAGTGGTCAGCATAGTCGTAGTATTGGTCGTAGCAGTCGTAGTCGTCGTCGTATTTGTGGTAGTAGTCGTAATAGTAGTCGTCGTCGTAGTCGTCGTAGTTGCGGCAGCGGCCGTAGTCGGACAGGTCGTTATAGTTTTTACTTGTAAATGAAGCATCAGTGGGAGCCGCCGTTGCAACATTAGCGTTATTTGTTGTAGTAGTAGTAATAGTAGTTCTAGTAGTAACCGCAGCGGTGGCAATGGCAATAGTAGTAGGAGTAGTCGCTGTTGTAATGGCAGTGGTAGTCAGCGTAGCAGTAGTAGTATCAGCAGTTGCAGTAGTGGCAGTGGTGTTAGTAGTAGTAGTAGTAGTAGTGGCAGTAGCAGCAGTAGTAGTAGTAGTAGTAGTAGTAGTAGTAGAAGTAGTAGTAGTAGTAGCAGTAGTAGTAGTAGTAGTAGTAGTAGTGGTAGTGGTAGTCGTAGTAGTAGCAGTAGTAGTAGTAGTAGTAGTAGTAGTAGTAGTAGTAGTAGTAGAAGTAGTAGTAGTGGTGGTGGTGGTAGTGGTAGTAGTAGTGGTAGTAGTAGTAGTCGTCGTAGTAGTAGTAGAAGTAGCACTTGTAGCAGTAGTAGTAGTAGTAGTAGTAGTAGTAGTAGTAGCAGTAGCAGTAGTAGTAGTAGTCGCACTAGTAGTAGTAGTAGTCGTAGTCGTAGTAGTAGCAGTAGTAGTAGTAGTAGTAGTAGTAGTCGTCGTCGTCGTCGTCGTCGTCGTCGTCGTCGTCGTCGTCGTCGTCGTCGTCGTCGTCGTCGTCGTCGTCGTCGTCGTCGTCGTCGTCGTCGTCGTCGTCGTCGTCGTCGTCGTCGTCGTCGTCGTCGTCGTCGTCGTCGTCG